>JARJDS010019487.1:0-11367 GCA_030264155.1 Atheta pasadenae | reverse complement strand
TATTTTATGTATATTGGGTTGCCTATCTTATAAACAATATTGCAAATTTCCCCAATTCTTTCCTATTCAACCATATAGCAAATTAATAATTATATATATATTCCACATATATAATTATTATATAAATTATTATACTATTAGTTATAAACATTTATAAGTATAAGAAAACTAAGATACCTTGTTACAATCTTTATCAGGCAGACATTCCTTGATCGGCTTGGGCTTGCATTCACTGCTCTTTTTTTTCTTTTCTGGCTCACAGTCCTCATCATCCTCATCATTGTCACGTCTTGAATAGTATCGTATGTATGGTCGATTTAAATTATGTATGCCTATGCAATAAAAAAATCCAAATTATTAAATAAACAACATCATCTGTGAACACAACTGCAGTGACATTTTTAGGTTATAATTTGAAATGTTCACAACTCACTGTAAATAATCATTAAAAGAATGCAACAAATTCGCTCACCTAAACATTGTCTTATATCAATTTTTGGTACGACTGATACGTTGACTCTCGGAGCAATCTTGTATACACAGAAATTTCTACCGGTGCATCGAATCAAAGTGGAGACGACTTGCTGCCGACAAATGCTGAACATCTTCTTTGGTTTTTGGATTGAGGCGGCGGGATGTCGTTACGCAATTAACCACCACGGTGTTGTCGAGCGTTTCCTTCCGACCACAAAACACAATTAGAGGGATAGCCCGCGGGCGCAGTCCCTTCAAGGTACGATGAATTGAAAACGTGCGCGTTATAGAAACGGGTCCGACCGTTCGAGAGAGCTCATGCCGGTTCGTTGTGCGTTTGGCACGTGTGCGGTGTGTGAAATGAACAATCCAAGGATTCGACTTGATCAAAAAACGTTGTGAACGGTCGTAGCGTGAATGCGAGATTTTCTAGTATAAGCGTGAGTTGAATGAAGGACAAAATTTGGATCGAATGATTTTTTTGACGTTTTACATTTTGCACCACCACAGCAACGAGAACAGTCAAATTAATAACAAACGAACTTTTAATTATTGCGCTCACTGCCCACTCCCGCTCCTCGCAACTGTCGGTCCCCACGCTCAATGTTACAGTTGCAACAAGTTACAACAATACAGGTAAACTGATAATGGAATTTATGGTTAAAGCTGAGTTAAAGCTTACCTTGAACAATGGGCTCTTCTTAAAGATGAAATGCGAATGAGAAGCAAATTGGTGACACCTAGTTTTCCACTGCTACTATCCGCGAGCAGAATCTGCAAACACAATCAATGACAAAAGGCAATTTCGTGGGTTTGACGGGAATTTCGGCTGTCGTCTCACCATGTCAAAAAAATGGAGACCAAATGTTGAATTTTGGTCCTTTTCGTTCTGGAGCAGGAGAAAGTCTTGTGACTTGGATCGCGTTTCGATAGTATGAGTGAATGATGCTGTTTCAGATATACTTGGATTTCAATTTAGTGGTAAAACTTCGCCAAAATGCATGATGTTCGAACGGTGCAGACTTGAGAGAGGATTTTTTGCATTAGACAGATTCAATTTTCAGAGCCAACTGTTAGGCGTAATCAATTTTAAACAAAACAGATTCACTTTTATAAACAGTCGGACATTTCATTCAAATTCAAAAATATATCCCGGAATAAATGTTAAATTTATATCACTTAACGGATATCCATAATTGCTAAAATAAATACAAAACAAATTAATTTATAATATCAAGGACATAAAGCTGTGAACATTGAAATAAAAATATCATTGACCAATAAACGTATCAAACAAAATGCTTACGCGTTCTAGGCCATTTGATTAATTAATTTCTCATTTTTGTATAAACAATTATTCGATTTGATAAAATTATTATATTAATTCATCATTTGTGACTCCGAGAATTCAGTAAATAAAAGAATCCTACTTTGATTCTCTTTAGCATCGCTATTATATTCCATTTAGCTTATATTTCATCATCCTAAGACACAAAAGCCATTTTAGGTTATAGTCGTAGTTGTTGTAGACTTTAATCAATATACTCCAATATACTAAGTTCATGATCAATTTAAGTTTAAAAACGTAGGGATTTTCTGAATTATACTATAGATGACGTCACGATAGGTTTGAGGTTATTATTTATCCTTCCTTTCGATGTCAATAGAAGCGCTGCTATCGTTCTATTATTTTTCTAATCACAATTCCAACTAAAGAATTTCCTTATCTTTATCAAGTTTCCACATTTTATTGATTATTTCGTTTAAATTTTATAAAAATATGCAATGAAATGCAATAAGTGAAGGATTACATTAATGATTATAAGATTAACACTCATTATCCTAGGATAATATCAAACATTGTGCATAAATATGATGCCTTAATATTAAGTTTTTATTCCATTAAAAAAAAACTAAAGAAATATTCTAAAAACCACCTTAAAAGTGACGAAAAAAAAATTAAAACAAAAGAAGCAAATTTCTAATCAATCCCATCATCAACATTTCCACCATTTCATTAAATCAAATAACCAATAAGTCATTTCATTAAAACAAGTTGTTACTAAAATATTGCTTTCATCATTCCTTTTTATATCAATCGATAATTATCAATTTACGATCCGAGTGCTTTCTTATTCTAAATCCTTTTTTTCAAACACGGAATAATCTATTTTTATTATATAGATATTCGTGTGTTATCAATATCCACTATCACATTTTTCTAGGCTCACATAACTCAGATTGAGGCATAGCACCAACTTATATATAAATTTCCTCTTTCTTATCATATCACATCAATTCCCACCATTGACCATTCCTCAATTACCAATTCGGCGATAAAATAAAATCTCAAGTATGTACTAAGTATAAGTAAAGTATAAGAACTTAAATGTTGTGATTAATTAATTCGAGGTTTACAGTGACTTAAATCGAACTGCTGGAATCTCCCGGAAAATGCAGAAGCATGTCACCATTACAAGATGGCGTCGGTGAGGCTCTACTTGCAGAGCTGAAGCTTGATGCAGAACTGAAGTCTTCCGCATCGCGATAAATGCATTCTGTAGTTGATTGCTCTCCTAAAAATCACAAACAACACAAAATATAATATATAATTCATAATCATCAATAAAACATTGATTTATTTTTAAATACAAAATACCAATACTAAATAAACAAAACCATTTGCTTTTATAAACTTTTATTTTTCATTTCTTCACATGGTTATCCTTAAAATGTAATTTCTGCACTGATTTATCTTTATTTCTCTTAATCGGTACTAATTTCTTGTATTCCTTATTAAATGGTTAACAATTTTTTTCCGTTTCTTTTGCATGTTTTTTTTTGGTTAAAATGTATTGTATTGTGTTTTCTCTGTGTCAATGCAAATGTTAATAATGTTATTAACAATCTAATGATATAAAGTCAAACTTGTTTCCACGCAGTTGCAATGTCACGCCAACTGGTGGACCTACAAACCCAATATATGAATACATCAACTACTACGTTTTCAATCTGAACATTCAATATGCCACTTTATACATATTCGTGTTAAGCTAGTGTTTTAACACAACAATTTAAAACAAATTTTCCAAATATTACAAATTATTTGATTGATTAAAATTATTCAAACTAAAATGCCCAAGTATGCATAACGTTTTTGGTTAGCACTTAATAACAATGAACAACAAAACTGTTGTAAAATAAAATGAATGAAGATGTTTCTCATTTTGTACATTTAACAAAATTGTGATTCACCTTCATTATTGTTAAAACCTTATTTCTTTTGTGTGGGCCTGATTTTTAGAGTTGTTGGAAGATTCATCAAAAGTATCCAAGGTTTCTTTCTTAATTTCGTAAGTTTCTTATGTTAATTATTATTTCTGTATCACTCTTTATACCTTGTTAATCGGCGTTATGTAACTATGACATTACACGTATGTACTTCGACGAATTATAGGTTACAAATTACAACAATCATTGTAGTTACAAATGAACCAACTACCGAGCTCATGTTTGAAATGAATATGTACAAGAATAACTAGAGTTAAAAATCGGTAGCATGCCCTTGTGTGTTAATATAATATATACGCAGTACTGCAGCTAAATATTTAAACATTTTGAATGTGCAAGGAAACGTTGTGTATTCAACAAGATTTTGCATCATAAGTATCTTTGCATGTGCAGCTCTTAATTAAATTTATTGTAATCGTAATCAGTTGTTCTATATTCTACGTTCTAGACAAGCATTGACCAAGCAGTGTTATCCATTTCTTTATGAAAAATAAGATTCGATTTGATATGAAATATTTGTTTTTCTTAAGATTTTAAGGTTTACAAAGTTTAAGATTAAAAGACTATTTATCGTAATCATCGTGATTGTCGATTGTAGCTCATCAACACTCATAGTTTCCTTGAACATTCAACTAGCAACTTAAACACTAATTAATAATCTCTTATAATACATACAATTCTTTTAAAATAAATAAATAATATAGATCATTTCGAACACATTGTTTTTGGAATTTTTAGATTTTGTATCAATTTTTTTGTGAACATTTTAAGTTTCTTTTGTTAGCGTTTTTTTTATGTAAAATAGAACTTTGTTAAACTTACTTCATGTTCACTTGTCACCTACTCGTCATTACAATTATCATAATCGTATAATACAATAAAATAACATTCAATTAGCTATACAAGTTTTGCTGCTTCAAGAACAATCTTTAAAGTTATGTTTAAAGCTTGAACTATGAACAATGCAATGTTTGATTAAATATAAACATTTGTGAGGGATTTAATAATAATATTGCAGTTTTGTAATAATCAACTGATAAAGTTGGTCCAATTGATGTCCAATTTTAGGTTATGTCACCGTGTTAATTAATTAAACCAATCTATACTTTTATAACTTTTCAAACTTAAAACGTATTGATAAATTTCAATTTTTTGGTTCTTTTCTCATCATTTTGATACTTGTAAAACAATATACGTAAAGATAAACCATACGGTGAATTTCAATAAGCGTGCAACATATGATTCGGCAACGTAATGAACGTTTAGTTGCCTATTGCTAAGCCACTAATATCGAAGCTGAGATCCTAACCTTCATAACCTACAAAACGTTGTTGCGCGCTACAAAATTCACTGTATGACTGATTAATAATATAAATCTTCATAATTTCTGACAATTTAAAACTATACACAAAATTTTGTCGTTTGATTCATGGTTTTTGTATGTTTTCCTTCATTTTCCTTGTTTGGTATGAGATTTTTTTTAACCTCATAATTTTTTTTTTAGATTAAAATTAATTTAAATCCACCTCCTGCAATTATCGTCGTTTCTTCTTAGATTTTTTATTCTTATTAGTGGTGGTTTTAGGCTTTACTTCAACTTGTTGAGTAGCATCTTCTTCCGTATCCATAATAACTGGCGGTACTTTGCTTGAATCATCACTTTCGGTTGTTTCCGTTTGACTACTAGAGTTTTCGTCAGAATTTTTGTCGACTTTCAGTAAGTTATCTTCATTAGGGTTATTACTTTCATTATCTTCACATGTGTCGACAAGATTCGCTTCTGATTGCATCTCATCGATGTCCGCCATTTTGTCGTCTTTAAGTGCTTTGGAGTAATCCATTGCAGGCAAAGAATACGTAAACTCTTCCAAAGGTGCTAACTCTGGAACAAGCACTGGCACATCTTCGACTTCCACCTCCACTTTCGCACCTGATGCAATCGAACTCCAGGTCCTAGGCATTGGTGTAAGATCTGGAGTAGATTCCTTAGATTCCCGAAGTTCGTCTTTATCTGGTTTTGACGTCATTGTGTTACCAATGCGTACTCCAAGTTTAGCTTTTGGCTTGCGAGGTTTTTTGGTAATTTGTTTCTCGTCGTTTGTAGGGGTTTCCTCTGATGATGATATCACTTCTTTTTCTTTTTCAAGCCTCTCACGCTCCAATCTCATTAATTCGCAATTTTGGATTGGAGGTGCTATCAAATCCGAATCAAACACATCGATTTGAGTTGCCAACGGCTCCTTCAGGTCGTATTCAATGTCAAACTCTTGAGCAAAAGATGTTTCTTCTTTTATTATTTCAATATCCTGGCAAGCCTCGCTAGCGTCAAAGAATGAATCATGTAAAAGTTCCACGGTGGCTTCTTTACTGTCAAAGTGAACTTCGTGCAAGTCTAATTCATCGCTAACATCTATTGGTACCGGTATAGGTTCAAGAGTTTCGAAAGACACAGCATCCAACTCCATATCTAACGCTGTCCCAATTGCGTCAAGCGTTTGGGGATCTCCTAGATTGATTGGCTCCTCCATATTAGGTGTGGGCAGATCAACCAGTTTTTTCTTGGCATCTTTTTTCTGTTTCTTAGTTGGGGCTGACTTACTAGTAGGTGCATCGGAAACGGGCAACTCCTTGGCAAGCTCTAAAACATGATTCGACTCAAAATTTTCCTTCTGACTGACACGATCAGCTAGTTTCGTCGTTTTATTCTTATTGCTATTAGCTTTGTCTTTCTTGCTAGTCTTGATCGCTGTTTCAAGCGGCGTTTGTACTTCTTCCTTCTTCGGCTTTGCGTCAACGATAGGTTTTACCGCCGGCGTGCATTTGTTATGATGCAACACATTGGTGGCAATCTTCGAGCGTACGTTCTTCGGCTCGGCGAACACGACGGCCTTAGACGCAACGACAGGACGAAATAACGCCTCGTCGCAATTCTCGTGAATTACCTCGTCCTTTTGCGCCGCGTCCGCCGCCTCCGAGTCGTCATCAGAGTGCACTGTCACCACCATGCCAAGCGGATTCACGACCTTCGCAACGCAGCCGCCGCCACCGCCGACTGGCAAGCCGCTTGCGCTACCGCCCCCGCCGTGGCATTGCGTTTTCATTGATACGATCACGCAGCGTCCACCTGAACAGAAAAAGCCAATGGCAGGTATTACCGATTTGCATCTGTCAATTACAGCTCAAAACTCAATTCGAAAACCAAAACTAATGACTCGAAATATGAAAATTAATTCTCTCAAGGTCAAACAGAAACAGTAGCATTATATTAAACAATGGACAGAAACGAGGTGCAAACATAGTATCGACTGACTGGCGGCAGGCACACAACGAAAAGCTACATCTAAACGGCTTTAATAATGTTTTAATTAAATTAATTGATGAGCAATTAGATATAATTATATTAATCGAAACAAAAAAGCTGTTTTTTTAGATTTATAGACTTAGACGGGAAAATACCATTCATACGCATAAGTTATGTAAGATTCATGTGTCTGCCAGTTTGTAGTAGATGCCTGCCGTTGGCTAGATCTGATCTTCGTGTACCAACAACTTAATGTATAGACAAGCGAATAAATTATAAAATAATTTGTGCGGAATACATAACCAAGTGTTACAATTACAAATATCTCGTATGTGATGCGTGCAAATTTCACGATTAAGGGACATAATACCTTATTTTGTGAAATAATGGTATTGATATAATTTAGCAATGAAATATTAATTATTTATTAAATATGAGCAAAGCTGTTCTAAATGTAGGCAACTCATGTTACATAGGAATTCGTTCGTATTTGGCACGCACTCATAGGTGAAATATTCGCAAATAAAACTTGAAATAAGAATAAAGCATATTCATTTTGCCCCAAAACCAAGTAAAATAATAGTAAACCGTTATATTTGTGTGTAAACACAAACAACCTACCTGAGTCTCTAACACCGGGAGATTCCAACATGGCGTCGGCCAAATCTTCTCGTAGCTGCAATTCTCCAGTCCAGCTACCACCGAATTCTTCAAAGTTTTTCTGTAATGTGTCCAAAAGTTTCGGAGATGGTTCGCAGCTACTCACCGAGCCTGCTTCGATGAGAATTGGGTATGCAGCACTGATAGGCATATTCACTGGCTTAGAACGACCAATTTCCACTACTTGAGAGTCCATTATGTTCAATGAACTGCTAAAACCAAATACATTTGACTGTTCGTATGTATAATATTGATGTGAAAGTTGCTATTACCAAGTCAACTTACAATAAATGTTCCATTAAAACTTAAATTTCTTACCCCGTTGTTGAATTATTATACGTTTTAAAAGTAAATTGTGGGCCCATCCATAATCTACGATGCGGTCCTGCATGAGTAACAATTTCCACTTGTGATAACCACTTGTCATCTGTATGATCAGGCTTGCTCCTTTTACACAGCTCTGGTGGACAAATAAGCGACAAACTTGCAGTTGATATTGGTGGCTGTACATCCTTTGATGAAGGTAGTCTCTGTAAAACCCACTGCGCCTTTGCAGTAACACCTAATTCAATCAAGGTGTCATCACATATTTTCTCCTTTGGTACAGATGCCACACTCTTTGGCTCAAGATCGTATTGAATTAACGACCCGTGCAGCGACATTATAAACAAACTCTCTACTGGTTTCACCTGGGGTTTCATCACGGGCTCTCTGGTTTGTGTAGGTGATTCAATCCACGCCCTAGCAGCAGCAAAACAAGCTGATACTCTCAATGCTATTTGTGAGTTTTCATCCGAGGATGAACCTGACCGTTGCCTACCAATAGGTGGCCTCGTTTGCGCAACTGTGTTTTGAATAAACAATGGCTGACGAATCTGTGCGAGTGGTTGAACCACAGTGGGATGCGGATATGGCGGCAGACGTGGATTATGATATGGTAAGTTAGAGTTGATGGGAGTCTCCAATGCGGATACAGGACTATTAGATCGACCTTCTACTGTCAGACCAGCTGAACGGTGAAACCGCGACATTTTATTAACGACATGTGGTGTTGCATGCGTGCGTACACCAACATTACCACCGTAAGGTGTTATAGGGAAGACATGCGTCGTACCGCGGAGGGTAGACACTGTAGCCCAACGAGAATCAGGACTGAAACTCATGTCTTGAACCCTCGCTGTTGTGTCACCACGGTGCAAGATATAAAGATGATGCACTGCAGCCAACGCTGGACCGGCGGGGTGTGGTTGAATCCGGAAAAGATGAAAATCGTAACCACGTTTGTCAGCTGTTAACAAAAGAAGCCCGCTGAGGTCAAATTTCAAACAGACGATAGCTTCCTTGTGAGCTGTAAAGTGTGCTATCACAGAATCTACAGATTGAGACGATTCGTCACATTGTGGTTTCTACAGAAGAAACACAAATCAACATTATTATATGCAACCCAATAAACAGCAACAGCAACAACAAACCTCAATATCCAAAATGGTAACAATACCCTTCTGTTGCACATCAGCTGGTAATGCTTGTCCGACTACTCCAGGTTTTTGTTGTTGAATTCCAGTTAAACTGCTAGCCACAGCGTCGCTTAGTTCTCGCAATCCTCTGCCTAATGATTTTGCTGCATGCAAAACAGTCGCCGTGTAGCTCTACAAAGTATATTTAGATTGAAACCGTCTTTGGTAGTAATAATAAAAACTAAGTAAACTGTTTGCAATTATACCTGAACTCCTTCACCATCGTTTCCTCCGCTGCTTCTTCTGGACTGAATTAGTTTGTTTTCTGCATAAGCCAGCCATCGTGTGCCTAGGGCAACCGGATTTTGGTAAATTCCAGGACTTAGATAACATGTAGTAACTGTTGCTCGATCTTCTAATGTAAACGCATCAAAAATAGCAATGCGTTCGGCAAATGTAACAACAATCGAGCGTTTGTTTGCAACTACATCCAAAATTGGATTTTTAAATTTTATCAATTTAACCTGCAACCCAAGATACATTTAGACAATTGAAAATAAATACAAATAGTTAAACTAACCTGCTCACTATTTTTAAGTGAAATATATGACAATGAACAAAAATCATTGCCAGGAGCAACATTATCACACAAAGCAATAAGTGGTCGTTTGTTTGAGTAGATGTCAACTGCCTTAACCCCAATTTTCTCAGGGTTTGGAAGAACAGTCAAAACTTTAACAGACCCATGTCGCCATGACAAAATTTCTTTTGCTTCTCCTGTTGCTGGCACTGCCCAAATTTGAATACCAGTTGTGTAACCCAAAATTAAGATGACTGGGGGTGGTAAAACCTTATCAAAGTCACTGACATTATTCAATTCCACATGGGCTAGCTGTTCAAACCGAGCCCACTGAATTTGATCCTTGTTGTCAGTAGGCAAAGTATATGCAGCTGGCACATAGTCGCTGATGAATCCTGCAACGCCATCCAAAATAGTTGGATCTGTAACATGCTGGGGCAGGACGACATTGCCAGCATTCGGTTTGTTTCGGACTGGGCTTTCGGCCGCCATCCTATATCCAGACCGTAGAACTCACTTTTTGTTTGTTGCACTGATTTTTATCCCATAAATCTACAAATACAATGAATAAACTCTATATTCAAAGATATATAAAGAAATTAACAAATACAGGTGATGTAATGTGGTTATTAATTGCAAACACCTTCACCAGCGCAAAATAAAAAAACAGCTGGCGTTTGTTTAGTAAACAACTGCGCAGATGTGTGCGTGTGTGTGTGGGCAGCGCAGACTGCAAGTGTATGCGCCTGTGCGCGCAAACGACAAAACAAAGGAGCGCGAGAGAACGAGTATTCGAATGTATTGCGCAATGAAATGTACTGATGTACTAATGAGCGCAATCGAACACTAACACTGTTGCTATTCGTTATCCTTACTTTGTGGCGTCGCGTCTAAGTCTAATTTTAGTAAACAATAAACAATCGACACACGACAAGGGTGTGGAGTAGTTCGAGAGGAATGAGTACTTGCGAACAAAACAAACGACAAACGCCAGTGCAGTATGCGCAGCAAGGTGAAGGACAAAGGCCGATTCTATTGCTAGTCCGATTGCAGTAGCCCAGCAACAAAGCGAGAAACAAATCGCAATGCAATTCAGCGCACAAAATTGCAGCAAAACATTTACGCACTTACTCAGTTCGCCTAGCTTAAATTTAGCATGTTTATTTTCGAACTGCGTCGTTTTTTTATAACACACTTCTACACTATACTGATACACTGTGGCACTAGTTTGCACACTCGAATTTTAGATTTGAGATGACGTCATGACTTCATTTGCGTTGCAAGTTATAAGTCTTTTCCTGCCGCTGATTACGGACGGGTCGGATTCAGCTTTGTGTGTTTTGTTTAATTGTTTTTCCTGCTCGCGTTTCGCGTTCGTTTCGTTCGATCGCGCGCTCGGATCGCCACCACTCGCGTTCTGCGTTGTTTACAACGCGCTCAACGAGCCAGCCCGTGACGAATCAATAAGTAAACAGCGATTCTCCTGGTCGGGAGACTGGCTGTGCTGTTCGGCTCGTCGACGACCGACTGTCACAACACAAATCAGCTGATTCTGCGTCCTTAGATGCGCTGCGCTTGCTTAGAATTTCGAACAAAGAACAACT
>JARJDS010019482.1:0-20952 GCA_030264155.1 Atheta pasadenae | reverse complement strand
TGTAACGAAGCAAAGATTGCCCCGTAATAGTGTGGGTGGCCAAGCTCTTTTAAAACACCAAATACTCAACACTGGACGACTTTATTAAACATTGAACAGGAAACTACACAAACTAACTGCGTCTAGCGATCTATTAGGCCAAACAAAAAGCCACAGAACAGTACCGCGAGATGTCAGGTCGGTTGGTTCGTCTCTATTCGGTGGTGTACCTTTGAATCCAAGACTCTTGGACAGCCCCGTCGCAGGAAACCTCACCGTAAGGCTCGTCCTGCGCGTTGTTGATCTTCCTTCAGTGGGGGACGCGCAGAAGTAGGGAGCTGCGTGTATAGTGTTGCCTACCTCACAAAAGTGCTCCTGCACACATGCTTGTTGTTTTTGAAATAATTCAATAAATTTCTCTAGTTGTTTGCTTAATATTGAAAATTACTCATATTTACTTACAATTTGCTTTTGAACCAATTAACGTCGATTATTTTGAAGTAAACAACGAACAATCGCTTGTAATCATAATAATTTATAGAAATTAACATTCAACAAGTTGATTTTAAGGTTATTGTCAAAACAATTAATAAATTTGTCATTTTGGAATGTAGGCAACCCAAATAACAATATATTACATTATAGCAGCGTTTGCCAAACTTTTTGTGACCGCGGTATTAAAATTTTTGCCGAACCACGTTATGAAAGAAAAAAAAAACATTGGCTAACCGATGTAAGAAAGTGAACTCAATCATTTTTTTGAATTTTTTCAATTTTTGAGTTTAGGCATGACTGTTTTCCTACATGATAGGTAAAACAATCAATATAGGTTTGGTTTCAATGTGAATTTATTGATTAAATTTTATTGATGATGTGGTCTTTGGTATTGTTTGTATTGTAAAAATCTATAATTGTTACCAGCATTATTTACTTAATTAATTCTTTTTATCTAAAACCTTCTTTAAGTAAGGTACTTGTCGATTTAAAAATTAAAACAATTTTGAGGTTAATTACAAAAATGTGTCTTATAATTTGTTGCTAAGTCGTAATGTAATATTAATTTATCCCACATTGCAACAAAATTTCCATTATTTTATTACTCGCTAATTATTACGTTAATTACGCGCAACTTGTTCGTTTGTTAAGTTATTTTTTATTTTTGTAGCAATGCGTTGGCATTGCGTTGTCGGGTGTGTTTGCGTTGTGTTGTTTGCGTGATAATAAAATGATAAAATGATATCACTGGCTGGTGTAGATAACATTCATGTAGGTGCCGCCTGTGCAAGCTTGTGCAACTGTTTGCAATAGTATATATATAAGAATGAGTATATATATTATTTTTGGAAAACAACGTTTTGATTGTAATGTATACTTGGTTGTATACGTTTCATTGTTTGTGATGTTATTCAGGAAATTTTGTTTTTATCATTGTTCACATAAAATTCACATCAAACTTGAACATTTTTGTTAAGTAAATGGATGACTACATTTATAATTATTTGCAAGCCGCACCAAAACCTATACTATTGATAACATTTCGTCGCCAATGACTGGTTTTGTCAATTTAAAACACATTATCATCACTTGAGAGTAATTTTTGTCGCAAAGTTTCAATGTGTCACAGTGTCACACTTAGACAACTTTTTAATATATGCAACCAGTAATACGAAATTTTAAAATGTAATCTTAAAACTTACTTTGACCAAGTCACGTATATCTCAACTCAAGTACTGCTTCATAGCAAAAACCTTGAAGTTAAAGTTAAGAATCGCGTTATTAAACAACCGAACAGCCACTACAAAACCTTCCACACCACATATACTTAATGAGCATGATTGCATTACAAAGTCAAACGCAAACAATCTCAACATAACTTGACACACACTTAAGGTATGAGTCATACCGACCGGAAAACGCTCACACACCTTTTAACCAAGTTAAACTAAGCTTTAACGAATGTAGAAGATTTAACATTACTAGCTCTATTTTTGTTTTTTGTTATTTATAAAATGGATGCCATATTGAGCTTGTGTCGTGTCACCTCGTGTCACTGATGTCAATTTTTGTTGTAAAAACTTATGCAACACAATGTACACAGTCAAAACAAATTATGCTAGTGTAGACTAGTTCTAGCAAGTTCTAGAATCAATAATTAATTATTTTGCACCATAAATACTTTTGTAATAAACTGTGTAGACATTATCGTGCATGTCGAAGTCATTAAAATGCAAACTGCGACTCAAACTCACATACGATTACGATGTTTTTTTTTCGTTTGCGTAATTACTGTGAATGCCGTCCATGATTGTCCGTGACATTATTGTGCAACTGGAAAATAACGAACGTTTTTGTTTAACAATTGATTGTTGTGTTATGGAAATTACAAAACATTTGTTAGGGGGGAAAATAAAAGTATAAATGCTTCGTGGAAAAGCACAAAACTACTCATCTTATGATTTATGTTAACATATGACCAAAACGCCATCTAGCGGTTATATTTTAAAACTTTGTGTATAGTAAAGGAATCTAATTTTTTTTTGTTTTTTATAGCTTGCTGGGCTGACTATGCTAGTAGTTGGTATTTTATACGTCCTCGAAATCAAAGACATTTCAAACGCAATCGACAGAAATGCATACTCAGTAGCACCAATTCTTCTAATTGTTGTTGGTGGTATTGTGTTCATCATATCGTTCTTCGGATGCTGTGGTGCAATCAGAGAAAGCACGTGTATGTTAACAACTGTAAGTATTTTTTTGGTTTTAAAATGTATTACCTGTAATACAATTGACGTACATTTAATGTAGGCAACCAACTTAACGATTACATTATTTCTTTCAGTACGGCGTAATCTTGTTGACTATTTTCATTCTTCAAATCGCACTCGGCGTCTTCGCTTTCTTGCAAGTCAAAGAATCGAACGGTGATTTTAAGTCAGAGATCTATAAAGCAACGGATAGCGCTTATAGGAAATACACGTCTGACGCAACAACAAGAGATGCTATCGATGCTATGCAACAAATTGTAAGTTTTTTGTGTTAAACTAACTTAATTTAAATATGACAATAAATTAAATAATAATTCCAATATTTTATAGCTGAAATGCTGTGGTAACAACGGCTACACCGATTTCATCAAAATTCCAGACAGTTGTTGTGAAAACAATAAACCAAATTGCTTACCAACCGATGACAAATTTTTCAACCCTCCGTGCAATAAGAAATTGTACAATACACTGAAGGACGGCATTAATGTCTTGGCTTATGTAGCCTTTGGTTTGTGTGCCACTGAATTGATCGCAGCGATCTTCTCCTTCTGTTTGAGCAGTTCGATTCGAAACGAAAGAAGACGTGGTCATTACGCGTAAATGTCGATCAATGTGTCATCTCGATATGTCTGTCTTTCAACGCAAAACAAATTGCGGACTGGCATTTATTAGCTTTGATACTATTTTATAAAAATACACATAAACACCATACACGCAACTAAGGATTTACAAGTGTTGATAAAAGTCAAAAATACACACATACATAATTGTATTAATGTTGAGAATGGATAAATATTTATATGGAGTTTTTAATAATTATGTATTTACTTAAGTGGAGTCGATGTAAAGCAAGAAGTTCCGAATGTTCTAACCGAGTTTTGATGAAATATATTACAAGTTTTTTTAATTTTGTGCTTTAAAATCAAGTTGACATTTTTTTAGGCAGGATAATTATAAATTAACGTAATATTATTTATTACAACATAACTATTCGAAAACTACATGGCTAGTTTTATGTATATGCATAAATTCGTATTAAACTCTACACATTTTTATCTAAATCAATAATCAACAATTCTCAACGATACTCACATAGATGTCCACATCCGGTGGGACACGTTTTATTATTAACAAACCACTGTTGCATGTGCGCTATATGTCCACCGTGCGAACACCCTTGACACCAAGAATATAGTCCTTTCACCACTTGATGACATACACTGCACAGCGAGTATTCTGACGAATGACATCGATCACAAAGCCAACCAATTCGATGCAACGGCTTCAGACATTGACTACAACTCGTATTAATCCTCGTCGATTGTTGATTTAATTGATTAATACCTTGAATCCAAGATAGTTTAATAATTTGCGCGGCTTGATTCCACAATTTCGACCTTCCTAACAACTCAATATAACCTAACAACCAATGTTCTTGCGTCGGTTCGTCTAAACTTTTCAAACTCTTCCTATGGTCACCTAAAACTGTCAAAATGCATGCCGCTGTTTGCACGTCTCCCATCATGGCGTAGTGTTTTAATGTATCCACGACGATATTACTGGAATCCCAGATTGGTTTCTTTGGTAGTTTGTTAATTGTAATAAAACATGGCGGTTGGTCTTCGACTGCAAGTTGTGTTTCGTCGTTTAAGTCAGGTGAGTGGTTCGAGAACTGCTCGGGAGGGGGCGATCTATCTAAGATTTCATGGCGGACATTAAATGCTTCTTTCGGTAGGTGCCAGTCTTCTTGTTGGATTAAATGTGGAGTGTTTCGTATACCATTTCGGTAATCTGCTTTTAGACACAAACAAATTTATATTATTTATTTTTTTACTCCTTAAAACAAACGAAAATATTTACCAATACTTAAAGAATCCAGTTCCAGGTCAAGTTCGTTTTCTCCGAAAGAAAAATCGCCTTTCGGTAAACCAAACTTTGAATTTGCGCTAAAATCATAATACGCACTAACGTGATCGACTTGATCTTCATTTTCGGTTTCGTCGTCTCCGGAACAAAATTGTGGTGTATCATAACCTACAAATTACAACCAACGTTGATTACGAATATGCAATCCGTTTATTTTTGAGTTTGATTTTCGTTGTTGTTAATATATTAGTTAAAATTGATTTGAATAATCTGAACAAGATTTTTTGCTTTCATTTTGTTGACCAGTATAATTAAAATTACATTACCTTTCGATTTATTCGTATCGTTTTCCATGATTTCCCGATTTTGATTATTTCCATCTTCATTGTTTACAATACCCACTCGTTGGATATTCGTATTGTTAACACTGGAATACTCATCGGCGTACATAGTCCGCACTATTTTCCACAAAATACTCACGTTACTTTTACCGCACTCTTTCGCCACTGCCGCATTGCGCTCGCACAATTCCCAAAACGGCAAGTCACTTAAAACGTAATTTTTCGCGATGTGACTGAACTTATTGTTATCATTCGCGACTTTCGAGTTGAAAGATTGCAACGAAGACGAGGCTAAATGAAACTGGTCACTGACAACTGTATTTGAACTTTTGCGCATGATACCTGTTGATTTTGTTGAGGAATTTGTACTGCCTTGTTGTCGGTTTGCGTACAAGATTTTCCCTTGTTTATTAAGGGACACACTTTGAGGGTTGGCTTTACTTGCTGGACGAGTTGCATCTTTAAATGAGTGTTGATACAATGTACAATCCTGGCAAGGAATTAAATTTATTAAACATTTTAGCAGTTACTCGTGTTTCACGTTTTTATTTTTGTAATAAATATACTTACCCTGCTTGTACTTAAAAACGTTTGTGGATCTCCCCTCCAAACCACTCTACTTGTGATGTCTTTGTGTTCATTAAATGAAGCGAATGGTATGTAAGGTCTTCGTACATCCCAAATATTTATACTACAATCAACCACTAAAGCACAACTTGCAATGTGGTATTTTCTTTGTGGTCTCCATTTTACATAACCAATTGAAGCTATTGTATGTATTGTGTAGTCTAAAGTTGGTTTACTTGTTAAATCCCATACCTTTTACAAAAAACGTTAATTAACCTCAAAATTATTTTAGAACATTTAAAACTTACTTTAATTGATTTATCTCTACTTGCAGTGGCTAACCATGCCACCTCTGGATGCCAGTCACAAGCAAAAACTGGCCCACTATGTGCTGCAAACTGTTGCAAACACTTTTCAGTCTTCCTCACATCCCACAGCTGCACACTGCCATTTTCTGACACAGCAGCAAACAAATATGGTTGATGTGGACTGAACTGTACATCTCGAACACTTTCAGTATTACTATAAAAAATAGCCACAGCTGCTTTACACCTCAAATCAAAATATCGCATTGTGCCATCTTGTGAACCAGATATCAATCTGTAAGGTTCCGACACATGGAAATTCACTTTGTTTACTGTACGTTTGTGTTCTTGGTAAACTTGTTCTTGCATTGCTTTGCCCATTTTTGTAAGGTTCCACACACAAACGTGGCCGTTTGTTGCGGCTGTCGCCAAATAATTATCTTTAATGATAAAAACAATTAAAATGATTAATTATTTACTATTAATAAAAAATAAATTACCATCATTTGAACTCCAGGCAACATCATTACAAGAAAAACTTAAATTCAAATGCTTAGATGCTCGCAGATTACAGATTTCTTTAAAACTGTCTTCCTCAATGTTATACACCTTAAAAACTAAACATATTTATTAGTAACTTAACAACAATATGTGATTTGTTGTTTCAGTAATTAGTTGTATGTTTCATTTGTTTTTCTTAGTTACCATTACGTCCTCCGATTGCGACCTGTGTGTTGTCTTTGTTCAATGCCAGGGCATTCACAGGCCCTTCTTGTGTTACGCTGAACGTTGTCATGGTTTATAAAATGTCGAAAAATTAAATTTGATAACAAATACGAATGATAATAGTCGTGATTGCACGACGCATCACATTTTGACTGATGATTGTTTTTGTTAACTTAACCTCAACGCGTGTTATGTCAAAACATGTCATAACTTTTCATGTCATTTTTTTTCCTACTTTAGTAATAAACTACAAAGTTACTAAAACTGATATTCATTTATTTGTTTTTATGAGAAATAGTTTTAATAAGTAATTGGCAATAATACTAAATTATTATTGCAAACAAATAAAAACCACTTTGAAACAACAGATGTCGCCCCAATGCACTAATAAAACAAAAGAGTAAATCCCTGTAAATATTAGCCAATAATAATTTAATATTGTTGTTCAAAAGTGTTTTTTACAATAAAAATACATTTCAATCACAAGTAATAAACATTTATTTAAAAAAATCGTCAATATCACTTAAATCTTAATATCTATCACCCAAAAGTTTCTCCCTGATAGCCCATCGTGTTTCACCATGTTGTGCTTCCCCTGGAAACTTAATCTTGTCCCATTCTTGTTTGTATTGATGGTATAAAGCAACTGGATCACTTTTTATTGGTTTTGGGAGAACCTTGGGTCTAATATCTATAAAAAAAAATTGTTATCATCAACTTCAATTGTTATTAAGTTACAATAACTTGATACTTACATGAACTTCTTGAACTTTTAACTCTAGAACTCTTTTTAGCTCCATCATAATTAGTAGTGCCAGTTGTTCCAGTCAAAGGTAAAGATGGCAAAGATTTTGAAGTGCTTGGACCACTTTTTGTATCAATATTGTCACCAGCATCCACTTTTTCATCATTTACACTTGCGAATTCTTTTGTGTTTTGTCCACATTGGCAATTACAACAAAAAGTTTCTTTTGATGTATTGTTATTAACTTTTGTATGTTTTGTTTTGTCAAATTCAAGTGGCAAGTCATCATCTGAGTCTTGTGGTATTACAATTTTAGGTACAATATTTGGAATTGATGATGATACAAACCTGGGTTTATTAATTTCAACAGTTATAACATGTTGTTTTGTTTTGTGTTGCTTTTTTGGTGTCTTAGATTTCTTTTTAGCTTTTGAAGCTACTGTGTCAGTTTGGTGTAAACTTTCAAAAATGTTGCGATTGTTTTCAGGTATAGGGTTATCATTTTCTTTATCTTCTTCATACTGTACTGCTTGTTCTTTATATTTTGGATGTAATTGTTGGTCATATTTTACAAATCTTTTTAAATCTGTAATGCAATTTTTATTAATAAATATTTTATAAAACCTAAATAATTAAGCATCTATTACCTATCATAAATTCTTTTAATTGATGCGCAGTTATATTTGTGTAGCCTAAGTAATTTAAATGAATTAATACTTCACGTGCGTCTGGTATCACCGACATTGTAACGTTTTAAATTCGATTAGTGATAAGTATTTCAGGTTTTCGTTAGATATTTAATTCTAAAACTACAGAAAATATTAAAAAACCTGTTTCACGTAACGGTTGACAGTGACATTTATTGGTTTGTTTCAGTTTGTTTAAAAACGTTTGACATTTATGTCCCTAACAATGCTAAGGTTAGTTACTTTAGTTACGCATCTAGGGGAATATAATTTGAAAAAATTAACAAAAACTTAATTGTATTACTTATTTGCGTTATTAATTAATAAATGGTTTGATTAATATTATTTGTTGTAGTGTTTATAATGTTTTTATAAATTTGTTAAGAGATTTAACTGTAAATTAAGACTAGATGTTTATTTGTAACTTTGTTTATGTCCGTATCCTGTCCGTGTCGCTGGTGTCGTAGTTTGCGCAGCTCGGCAACCAGCCATAACAGCGAATGCTGGGAATGATCGCCATTAGTACACCGATAACAAACATTCGAAAACTCAATTTGAATCAAGTTTCACGTCGTTTTAAGATAAATCAGCGACAATGTCGCGTTCGGTACGTGCTGAGACACGAAGTCGTGCCAAGGATGATATCAAGAAAATTATGCAGGCCGTAGAAAAGGTCCGACATTGGTGAGTTTTTCGTTCCTAGAAAAAACAAAATGTCCAACTTGTGTCCAATAACAACAACACTAAACTTGAATCAATTTTTTTTAAAATTGTTTTTAGGGAGAAAAAATGGGTAACAATAGGAGATACAACAATGAAAATCTACAAATGGGTACCGGTTGCAACGGGCGGTGAGTTAAAAAAGGCAAAACGGGAATCCAATAAAGAAAATTTAAGGAAACAGACAGAATCTTCCAACTCAAATTTTAGTATGGCTGAAGATTCAAACACATGTAAGCACATTTTAATGAAAGAAGTTTATATTAAAATAATTTATTTAACTAAATTAAATTCTAGGTTTTTCAACTGTAAGTGACTCACAAGGTCCTACAGATTTTTCATCATCACATATGACATTCTCTGAAGATTCAAACTCACATAGCAATGAATTACCAGTTAAACGACTAAAGACTGAGTAGGTTGTATTTTATTTTTTAAAAATTGTAAAGTGTGTAAATTATTTAGCAATGTGTGAATGATTAATTGTGAACTCGTGGTTAATTCCTGACTTCATCAAATTGGGATGATGTACTGATGTTGGCCTCAAATGCATTATGGATGGAACTGTTTGATAAAACAAATTGACGCGTGCGTGGGATATGCACATCCTTGATTTGTATTGATGAATTTTTTTTATCTGTAAAAAATACAATTAAGTTTAGAACCTAAACATTTTTCAACAAAACCATCCAAAGCAAAAAAAAATACCTTGGGGCATAATCCTAGTCACACTTGTGAACAAATTCATGTATTTATTCAAAGACAAATTTAAGTCTTCAATATTGCTAGTGGAGTGTTTTAAATTTTCAAACAGTTCAGTTAAATTAATGTTAAGATTAACAATGGTATTGTTTTTATTTTCTTTTTTGTTTAGATCTAAAATATTCATTGAAGATTTGAATAATTGCTGAATAGATTTGTGACACTGTTTGTTTAAAGGTAAGTAATCCTCGTTTTTATTCACAATTTTATTAAATTCTGATAATTCATTTGGCGTTTGTTTATTTGTATCTGTTATATCTTGAACTGCTTGATTGTTCTTTGAGGTTAACGAGTTGATTTTTTTTAATTGTTGCTGTAGTTTATAGGTTGCGATTTTATATTGTAGTTCTGCTTCTTCGAGTTTTAGTTGTTGTAGTTTTATTGATAATTCTTGCAAGTTATCTTGGCATGTTGAAGAATTTTCTGATGATGTTGAAGAGTCCATTTTTAGGTTAGCTTTTTGAAACAACACTGACGCACAAGTGGGAAGCGTATTTTGCAGTATGTTTTTTTGATTTACCAATCGTAAGTATTCGTTTATGTTCGTAACTTAAGTTTTAAAATAAATACCGGGTGTTACAAATCATAAAATCGCTTAAAATAATATAAAAAAACATTATTATAACTTTAAATTACTTAAAATATGCTTAAATAATTGATTATTAAACAATATTTAATTGTGTATAATAAGTAGTTCATTTAACACTATTATTTTCTTAATTTTATTAATGTTTATTACAACCATAATTACAACATTGGCAACATTGCAGTTGTTATTACCGAACAAATGCGAACAAACGACGTGCGGCGCAAACGAACAAAAACTAAACGACGAATGTTGCGAGTGATCGCGTCTGTTTGCGACACTTGTGCAGCATTCGCACCCGTTCGCGTGTGCTTTTGCGTGCTGTGCTCTCTTTCCATTGATTCTCATTGCAACATTTGCATTCACGCGCATTCACATTCACGTCTTTCAATTCAATTCACGCTCGGTCGGCAAACTCGCCAGTTGTTCACTGCATTGCACCGCATTCACCAGTTGTTGTTCGTTGTGTTGTGTGTTTCAAAATCAGTTTGTAATCGTAGTGTAAAGGGGATACATCGACATCGAAAAATCGAGAAATCGACAAACAGGATGTGGAAAGTGATCATGTTACGATGAAGTAATAGACAACGCAGAAACATTGGTTATTGTAAGTTTTTTTTGTGAACAAACAATAATTTGGTTATTCATTCAATAATAATTGCTGTGAGATGATATTTTTGTTCCTCAAAAAGTGTTCATGTATTGTAACAGTGTTTGAATAAATAAAATTGTTGTCTTCAAGTGAATAATTTCACAGCTTACTTGTTATAATGTATAACGTTTATGGTTGCTTTCAATGTTGTTCCAAGGTTAGGATTGAACATTGAACACAACAACATTTATAAATAAATAAATTCGTGTTTACTTAAAGATATTAGTTTAACGTTAATTGTTTAAAATTATAGTTGTGTTTTATCAAGTTGGCGTAACTGTTTTTCGTTAAGTATAATATCAAGATTTTTATTTGAATTTTGGCTGTAAAGCAAATATGAATGAATGAAATTGAATTTGTTAATGATTTAATGATGTAATGCCTGTTGTCAGTCTTCTGTGTGTTATATAATTGAGCCTCATTGTTATTATTTATTGTTGTTTATTGTGCTGTGTAGTATTATTGCATTGCATTTTTGTGTGTTTCCATAGGTGCAGACACACAATGTCGACTGATGAAAACATTGAATGGCTGTATGAATTGTTGGAGGATGTGCAATTGAAGCAATTCTTGACTGCCATACGCGATGATTTGCAAATCACGCGTTTGGAACACTTTGAATTTGTCAAGACTGAAGATTTGGAAAAGATTGGTCTTAGCAAACCAGGTATATTTGTAATCATAAATCTTGTTATAAACTAAACATTAATTACTACAATAATTCAGTGTAAATGAAATTTGTAATTTCTTTGGTTGTGTGTGTTAGGAATAAGAAGATTATTAGACGCGGTAAAGAAACGTAAAATTCATCAATGGAAAAAAAATCTAATCACAAAAATCATCCCGTCAGCGGGGCAAAAATCAAAAAAATCCAACTCAGAGTCTTCGGACAGTCTATCACTCAACTTGACATGTTTAATCAACGAGAAAGACATCACAATGTCGGTAAAACTCGGCGATGGTTCCTTCGGTGTGGTACGCCGCGGTGAGTGGACCAGCCCGACAGGTAGAACCCTTCCGGTGGCTGTGAAAGTCCTGAAAGCAGATGCCATCACCCAGCCAGGTGTGTTTGAAGATTTTATGAAAGAAGTGCAAGCGATGCACAGCTTAAGCCATTCGAATCTAATCCGTCTGCATGGTATCGTGTTAAGCGTGCCGATGATGATGGTGACAGAATTAGCACCCTTGGGTGCTTTGATCGATGCATTGCGGAAAGAATGCACTCATACGCCTGTGACGCTTTTATGCGAGTATGCAACCCAAGTTGCTACCGGCATGGAATACTTGGAAACGAAGCGATTTTTGCATCGCGATTTAGCGTGTAGGAATGTGTTGTTATCATCGAAGGATAAAGTGAAAATCGGCGATTTTGGGCTGATGAGGGCGCTACCACAAGAAGCGGATTGTTACGTTATGACTGAACATAAAAAGGTACCGTTTCCTTGGTGTGCGCCTGAGTCTTTAAGGTCGAGACAGTTTTCGCACGCGTCTGACGCATGGATGTTTGGTGTTACTGTGTGGGAGATGTTTACGTTTGGGGAGGATCCGTGGATGGGTTTGAATGGTTCGGAGATTTTGAGGAAAACGGATCGGGAGGGTGAAAGGCTAGCGCATCCGTTGGCGTGTCCGGGTGATATTTATCAGTTGTTGTTACAATGTTGGGCGAAGAATCCATTGGAACGACCGAGTTTTGCTGTGATTAAAGAGTTTTTTAAGAAAAAGAGAATTGCGCTGGTTAAAAGTTTAGGATCGTTGGATGAGGCGGATAAGTTGAAGGTTATGCAAGGTGATGAGATTGCTGTGATTGAAGGAGCGGCTGATGTTTATTGGTGGAAGGGGCAAAGTCAACGGACTTTTGAAATTGGTTTATTTCCAAGGTATTAAAATAACATTAACAACAAGAGTGATAAGAGTAAAATAAATTTGTTGGTATTTGTTTAGATGTCTGGTAAATCCCGGCCGACAAATTCAAGGCGAAGATATCAGTAAGCCGCTACACAATTCGTTTATCCACACCGGGCATGGCGCGGCGTTTGGCGAATCATGGGGAAGTCCTTCTCATATCGATGAAATGTATTTGCGCAATCCAATGGAGCCGCCGGATGTGACCGGTTATCCAAATATTGATAAAGGTGTGCAGTTGCGTGTGAATGGTAGTCCCTCTGCTGCACAGAAGCATAAATCATATAGGCATTGTAAATATTTTTTTCATTTGTAATTTTATGTTGAAATCTAAATTTTAAATATTCGTCAATGTTAATTTGTATGTATTACAGCCGCAAGTGTGTTGTTACGGCCATCATCGGAAAAACAATTTGAGTATCGCAAATTAGTCAACGATGGTCGCGTTTCCCAAGATAGTATACGGCGTAAAGCCACAACACATCATGGCACAGCAGCGTCGAAACCAGACCGACCACCTCAACCTCCAACAAACCGTGAAGGTATTCTCATCGACATTTCCCCGGACGACACACCGCGTACTAACAGACCACATGCGGAACCACTAGTACGACATGCGATCTCTTTAATCGACGAACCGATCGATGTGGCACAACAACCACCACAGTCATCTTCACAATCACCACCTCCGTATCATATGCCACCGGCGTATTGCAATACTTCTTCCGCTGTCGTAACCGAAGACGATCCATTTGACACGTCCACGGTTTTAAGCGATGCTTCATCACAAAAGTACTCACATACACAAAATTTACATCAGATACACTCACAAATACAACAAATACAAAGCTTACAACAAAAACAATTGAACACAAAAAATCAAATTCTGTCACCAATTAAAAACGTTGGTAATTACGCCATGACGCAAATGACATCATCGCCAAAAACAACTCCAAAAAAACAAAAACATTACGGGTTGCCAGAAAGTTTAAATAATTACGACGATATCCATCAACCATCACAACAACAACAAACGGTGTCTAGTCGTCAGTTGATGAGCCTTATAAAAAGCCAACAAGAATTTGAACGCAACGATATACAATGTGGTACTAACGGTGTTGATAAACTAACACACGATTTTGATCAATTTGGTATCAATGGTGTGGCACCGTTGCCAATGATTGAACCGCCACCACCGAATCCTAACCCCAAACGAACAAATGATATTTATGCGTCTTCGCAATTAAGTCTTCCGAAAGTACAAAACGAATCTCAGGCTTTAACTCAACTTCAACCAAATTCATCATCGGCTACTGCTTTTGGTTCAGCGGCAGCATCTGCTATTTACAGCAATTACTCCAATAATCTTAATAGTAATTATAATTACGGTGTTGTTTCTTGTACGGATACTGCTAGTACTTACAACAACATAACCTCAACCGATACTGAACTCGGTTGTTTTAAATCGAACAATCGTGCTAGTATGGCATCAATTTCAGCGGTTACTGCTGTCTCTGCAGTGACTTCTGTTAATGCTGGTACGCCTAATATTAGTAGTAGTCAATGTCCAACTCAGTCTGTTTATGGGTCTACATACGGTTATGACCCTGTATATGAAAGTACAGGGAGTGTTGTGAATCAACCGACATATTCCAATTCGAATGCGAGTGATATGTATCAGAATAACTATGCGCGACAGCAGAATTATGCAGCTGGATATAATTACAATACAGTTCCGGAAGAGCAGGTCTATTCCGAAATTGAAGAGAATTATTACAGTCAAGTACCGGATAAACATGTTTTGATTCCGACCAGAGTTGCGCCTGCACCGCCACCTGGCGCACATCCATTGAGTATGCAACAGGTTCAAAGGAGGTTACAACTTGGGACTGTAAGTTTTTTTTTTTTTAATTAAAACTATTTTGTTGTTAGTGTAATATGTGTTGCCTAATTGTACACATGTTTTGTTCGGTGTTGTTTATAGTTCAGTTGTTTTATTTGTGTCGTGTGTTGTTTTGCTTTGCAGTTGAGCGCAGACGCAGAACGTCTTATGACGCCTGAGTATAAACAAATGAAGATTTCTCAGGTACAAAACGCGATACCTGATGCTTCGCATGAAGAATGCTCGAATAAATTGCAGCTTTTAAGATGGGACGTTCCAACTGCTATTAAACAAATTAAAATTGATATTTTATCAAGGTGAGGTTATGTTTTGTGCTTTACTGCTATTAACTTAAATTTCAAATAATTAAATATTTTAAAGTTTTTTTTAATTGTTGAACTTGTTGTTTTTAATTATTTAAGACTTGGTTTGGCAGACCGTGATAAATGTGAATCTGCACTACAACGCACCAACTGGAACGTCGAATTGGCAGCCTCATCAATACTCGAAGCTTAATGAGAAATTATTGATAACCGCGTATAAGAACGCATATCACATTTAATGTTTAATTATTCTCATGTTAATGATGCTAGAATTAGTAGAACGCTACATGGATGAGCGGTTAGTGTTAATGTAAAGAAACAAAACGAATCTGTGATGTAAGGTTGGTGAGCTAACATGCCACGCCATCGTCAATTGAGGCGCCGTAGAATAATTATTTGAGTGCCAAAGACGGAGATTGTTTAGTTAGGACAATTAGAGAGTTTTGATAACTTACAGATTTTAACTAACAGACATTATTAACTAAAACAAACGAATATTATAAAAACTAGATCAAACTAACGCAAAGAACAAACGGAATACAATCAAGTTATAAGAAATAACCAACGACAACCAAATAACTAACAAAAAACAAATGTTTTTATTTGTAACTGAACAATAACACGAAAAAAAGATAACAGAAATAATTAGTTGGTATCTAGTCAAAATTAACGGTTCTACTCGAATACCACATCACTTTTATGTTGACCTTGATCTTAATTGGAATGATTTTATTTTTTTACTATTTTATAATGTTAATACCCAGTGATAATTACTTTGTTCGAACAGAAATTAGTAACTTGTATTATTTTGTGCGCTATTTTTGAAGGATTTTATTTTGACTTTTGTTTATTTTTGTGTTTGAGTACATTTGATGCTAATATTATAATAGAGAAATTATAATATACTGCTATTATTTTTTATGAATAATATGTTATAAGATATTAAAATAGTACTGATATTTAACTTGTGAATTTTATTCGAGTCCCATATCCCCATATCATTTTGTTTGTCATGCAGAAAAAAATGAAAGTTCTTGCGACTGAGTGTAAAAGAAGTTGCCTACATTTAAATGAAAACATGTTGCTTTGTTCTGCTGGTTTACACTTTCGTGCTTATAAATATTATTGTTTAACCAAGGCAATGTTGAAATATCGTTGAAATTAAAGTATGAGGATTTACATATTTACAATAATTTAGAAACTTTCAAAAACTTTTAAAAATGTGTCGTATTGTAGGCAACCCAATGTACAGGTAAATAATTTTCATATAAAATCAAATTAACTTGTCTTTAATTTATCATAAAACAATACCTCATAAGTAGGCTATGATATATTGTTTCTAATATGATAAATAATTATTAATAAATCAATTTTATTAAACAGTTCACTTACGCGTCCGGCGGCTCTTATAAAATTTTTAATCTAACCTACAAAAATGTCTCTTCTCGCGAGGTCTTTGGCTTTAAACTCAGTGAAAATATTTAAATTAAATGGTAAGGGTAGAACTAACAATAACATTCTTTATTAAATCAACAAATTTCAGGCTTGGTGACGAAAGCCGCAAAAACACTATGCACAAAATGCGTTTCGCAAAAGAGCAGCAGCAAGCTCATCCAACGTGTATTGCCATGGAAGATAATGCAGTCTGGTACGAGCAATAATTGGATCTATCATGAACAGACTCCTGTACAAAATCCATTGTTAGAAAACACAATTCGTTTTCCTAATGGATTGTTGTGGGTGCCACCTGAAGAAGATCAGGACGATTTATGGAGGAGAGACAATACCAAAATTGATGCACCTACAAGTATAGAAAACAAAATTGAGAAGCAAGCTGCTAGATTAATTGTGATTAGAAGAAAGAAGATGAAGAAGCATAAATTGAGGAAGCTCAGGAAGCGGATGAAGTATGAATGGGCCAAGGTACGGCAACGCCGTGAATTGAAAAAGGAAAAAGTTTTTCAAGCAGGTTTGATTGCACAATGTAAAGAAGCTGATGCTTTTGATGCAACCAAATATGTCCAAGAACGTTTGGAAAAACTACATGAAATTATTATTCCTAAAAGGTGGAAAGGTAAACAGCTGCCGGAGTTTTTGATTCGGGAAAAAATGGGTTTACCACCAAAGAAATAGTGTTAATTAGTGCATTTAATTGTTCATAAATTTCTGTAAGAGTTTAAGATCATGGACTTAATTGAAATTAGTATGCAAATAAATTAATAATTGTGCTATATATTTTGCTTATAATGTATGTTTTATTAAAAATTAAAGTATAGTTCTGTGACAGTTCTGTGTTACAAACTTTTGTACGTGAAAGTAGAAAATTTTGCTAATAGATGTCGCACTTACTTTACAGATTTCAGCTGTGCAGTGCGATAGTGACAGGTAGTGAGTCACTACTGTCAAATTTTAGTATTCATAACCTGTTTATCTTTTAACAAAAATCTTTACAATTTTTGTGTTTTATCGCAACCAACGTTATTTTTAAAGTAAAACCACAAATAATCAATTATGGCAGACCCAAAATACGCGGGTTTAGAGGGAATTGTAAGTTATACCACTAACATTTTTAATTCTTATTAAAAAATATGTATAATTCTTGCCAACAGGCTTATGATGAGCCAGATTGTTATGAGACAGCTGATCTTCCTGAATCAGACCAACCTCATGATTTTTTTGAAGAATCGAACGATGCAGTTGAACGCATTATTATCTCACCAAATGATGCTTTCAATAAGTTTAAAGGCAAAGGAATTGATGGTAATAAAGTCGATTTTTCTGACACTTTGTCTACTACAACTAGACCGGGGTATGAAATTAACTGGGAGTTAATGGAACAAGGAGAAAAGGAAACTTTAGTTCAAAAGTCTCAAAGATTGCATTGTGAACTTACTGAGTTAGCTGAAGAGTTAAAACAGCAAAAAGAATCAGCCAAAGAAGGCAAACAACAAGAAAGTATTTTGATTACCAGTTCACAAATTGATAAAGCATTAAGAAAATTAGCAGATATGAAAATTGCTGAGACTTTAGGTCAAGATTTAATTAGCAGTATTGTGGATCCACAAGGTGCACAAATAAAGTATGTTACTTTTTATAATTTAAAGTTTAAATCAACAGCAATTGAAATTTAATATTAAAATAATTCTTTTTAAAGAAATTTATTAGCACAACTTGAAACCTTTAAAAAAACATCATCAGAAGCTCCCGAAGGACAAGCAGTTGGTGAGGGTGTGACTTTCCAGCTGAATTATAGGCCTGAGCAGATAAAGCTTCAGCAGACGGCGCGCGTGTCTGACCTTGAAAAACGTCTGCATCGCTTGGAAAGCGTGCTGGGAACTAAAGGCGATAAATTAGCGCGGCTCACAACTGCCACTGAGAAAAGTAATAATAATTTATTTATATACACGTGTTTTTGGTTTAATAATTAATGAATGAATACATTACAGACAGTTTATTAGAGTGTGCACAGCACTTGGCAGCGACAGCTAGTCTTCTAGACTCGTCGCAACTAGATCATATTGAAGGGCGACTTACTGCGCTTGCGCAAAAAATGGACGGGCTTGTTAAAGTAAAACAAGAAGTAGCTGCGGATGAAGAAAAGGATAAAATGGTGAGTATAACTATTAATTAAATCAGTTCTTTAACATTTAAATTTAAAGTTCTATTTTGAACTTATTATGGTTGCAAAATGATGTTGGCAATGATCGACACTAGCGCCTTTAACGGGCGCATTAAGAAGCTTAACTTGTTTCTTTTGTTTTGTAATCATAAACATAAATATTATCAGTGAGTGAATTTATTAATTGTTTTTTTTTGTTAAATGAATTAGATTATAGAGTTGTACGATTTGGTAAAAAACAGTGAAAATTTTGCCAAAGTTTTACCGGGTACTGTGGAACGTTTACAAGCTTTGGAACAATTACACAATAAAAGTAAGTTTGTAATTTTTGTTCCAAAAATTAAGGTTATTTTTTAAAATAACTTTTTTGTTTAGGTACTGAATTTGCTAGTACACTCACACAGGTAGAAGCCCTTCAAGCTGAAATTCAAGGTAATGTAGAAAACAATAAAGCATTACTTAAAGGAGTTCAAGAAAGTTTCGCAGTGAACTTGAATGAGATTAATAAAACTGTTATTGGTCTTGATGCTAGGTTAAAAGCTTTCAAAAAGAAGTAATTTAAACATACATAGCACATAATGCATTCATAGATGAAATAAAAAGCTTTATATTGTTTTAATTTAATTATTTACAAAGCAGTGATGTTAAGGTGTTGAGAGTAGAAATCATAGCACTTATTAAGTAATAATTTATTTTGTTTATGTTTCAAAACTTCTTTTGTATTCAATGTAATTTGTAACATTTAATGATTAAATTAACAGAATTAAAAAAATTATGAACTATGTAAATTATGGGGCAGATCCTTGGAAAGTTGCTAAGTTTGTTGCACATCCTGGACAGGTATGTAATGTGTCATGAACAAAAATGTCACAATCACCACAAAATATTCTCTTGCACTTCAAACATTGGTAAATTTGTTTGTCTGCTTGCACAAAAACTTTTTGGCAGGCAAAACATGTCCCAAAAGGATCACCCTCAACTTGTATCTCTTTATAATTTGCTGCTGGAAATAAATGATGATAACTTCTGGCTAGATGTGGTGCTGACACTAACGTCAACCCACATGCCCTACACTCCATAGGTAATTCACAATATTTACTTGAGCATTGCGGACAATAATAACCACCAGTGGTTAATTTACTTCCCTCATCTCCACTATCAATATGACACATACACATTGTTAATGGTTCTTCACCTCCACTTTCATGTGCACTGATTTGATGTGGAAATCCCATTTTTATCAAAGAACTTTCCAATCCCTTAGCTGCTGGTGGTGGTTCAATGTTTTGTAGTAATAAATCTTTGTAATGAGCATCATCTAATATTACATTGTAAGTTCCACCTGTTGAAGTAGCTAAATGTCTGCAAACTCTTACTTCTGCAGCTAAACCAATCACTGAGCATCTTATGCCTTCAGTTTTTAACATTGTGATTGTGTTGTTGATATCTGTTGGGTCACAACTAGTAAGACTTCCCATTATAACTAATATTTCCCTGCTTGCATGAGTTGGGAGTAGTTTTAATGATTTTGCAGCTAGTTCCAGACCATTTTGTAAAGATGGTTCACCAACTAATGCCATTCGACTCAATGTTTGTACTGCCTTTACATGTTTTTTGGGGTTTCCTGTTAGTTCTGAAAGTTTTTCAGCTCGTTTGTTGTGCATTATAAGAATTCCAAGTTGACTGATTGGGTTTTGATCAAAGAATTCATCAATAAATAATTCTAATAACTGAAAAAGTGTTTATACATAGTATTCAACTTTTGTGGGGTTGTATATTTTGTTAAATTAATAATGCATACCTTTATTGTACATAGAAGTCTTGTGGGTTTTAAGTCTTGACAACTCATTGCTTCAGATATGTCAACAACCAAATACAAGTGTCGCATCATACCAAGTTTGGTGTGGCCCTGTTTGAGTAATTGGCGTTTTCTTTTAGCACGTTGGATAATATCGTTGATCGATGCTTCCAGGAATCCATCGTCATCTTCTTTTATTGCTTCCCTAAAGTTTTAACAATTAATTTAATTAGAATATTGCTAATGTTGATCCAGTGTATTAAGTTAACCTCAAAATGGGATACTTTTTTAAATTGCTTTATTAATTTAATGTTAATTACCAGGTTTTTTCGTAACCGGTTTCCCATCTATACTCTTTCGGATCGTCTTCATCCATATTTGATTTGTTTTATTCAATTATTGCTTTTTAGAGGCGGAATAAATGATATTGTTGCGGTGTTTTGTTTGGAGCCGGGTCAAAACACTTACGGTTTTACGCAGTTTTACGCACGGGGCTGAATCTGGCATAGGTGGCCTCGAAGTAATTTCGACCTTTCTCATATACCCGCCGCGAGCGCTAGTGTGCATGTACAAGGTGGTATGTATCAACATATAAATGCCTACAATGCTTGTCTAGACCATTTTTTGTGCCCTGTATGTAGATTCCGACTTCAGCCGAATTGACAAGTTACAAGTTGCTGCAAATTGCATACAACTGTCAAATTTCGATTCAAATGTTTGGTTTTTAC
>JARJDS010019431.1:0-43848 GCA_030264155.1 Atheta pasadenae | reverse complement strand
AGCGGCATTGGTCTTCAAAGAGCTCACAGTGCCAATATGTACACGTATAGGCGGCAAAATATCTCTTTGTTGTGGTTACTGAAAATCTACGAGTGCGAATCATGTTTTAACCCTAAAACTATTTCAACCATTTCAACGATTTCAACTAAACATGGTGTGTGATTGTATGCAACCCGTGTTACAGCAAATCTGTGTTTGCGAGTTCACTAAACTACTACTGGTGTCGCTTGTTGTAAAACAAATTTTGTTTTTGTGATAACCTTCTTGATTTCGTGATTTTGTTAAAGTTTTCAATTAAAGTCGGAGTTTATTCGATAACTTATTCGTTTAGATGTTAAGTAAAGTAAGTATTAAGAGTTTTTAACTATAGTTTAATGAAATTATTGAAATTTCACTCTTAATAGTGTAAACTAATTATTTAAATTTTTTTCAGTATTAAACGAGATTTGCCATTTTACCTAAGTAATTTGCATTTGTGTAGTCGATAGCGCGTTGATATATTAATATTTATAAGTTCGACGATGCGATAACTTCGATAAGAATAAACAACTGAGCGTGCGTCCGAGTTCGTCGAGACGATTACATACGTAATGAACGTTCAAGGTAAACGCGTAACGACCGAACGAACCAGCAGCAACCTGACTGAACAGCTGAACAGATTCGTCGATGAACGACCGATTGAAACTTTTACACACATGCAGGCTCACATGCGTCGCAGGAATCAGAGTCAGAGTCAGGATGTGGCGAGACTTGAGACTCGAGTCTCTGAAGACTACTATAGAGCAGTGGCGAGGTCGAGAATAATAAATACGACGTTAAGTATAATTTTGGTACAAACTGACCAAATACTTATTCTAAGAAATATTTTGCTTGTATTTTTTTTATCAGTATTGGCCGTGTTCACCGTTTACATTTGTAATAATTATATTGATTTGTGCATGTACTAGGTGACATTGCTTTCATTTATATTTTATTTAAACATTTACGGTTTATTGACAGACGACATAACTCGACAGCAGTAACCGGTTATTTGAGTCTTTGGTCCTTTTTCCTGGACTTGAAGCAACGTAAAATTTCAAGGTAAAGATTATGATTTTTTTGTATGCTGCAATGATACGACACATTCTTGCATGTACGATTTATCACAAAAACGAAAAAGATCTTTGTGTTGTCTGTGTTTTTGTCAGATAAAACACCAGTAGTAATAAGTATTGCCTTTTTTATTTATTGTTATTATTTTTATTAATAACATTTAATGTTGTTGATCTTGGTTTGTATCTGTGTTCGTTCAATGGTCAGCGTCATCAGGCAAATAAAATGCGCGATTGCTGCGATTGCTTCGAGCAAAAATCAATTAGATTTCTTACAAGGAAGTAAATAAAAGAATGTCCTCGAATGGAGTGACTTGGAATGACTGGTTTAGTGGTTATACAGCAATTAGTTGCTTTCTGTGTGTTTACATTTCTTTGGTTAATTTATTTATAAATTGCATTAACTCTATTCGACTTTGTTGTAGTTAACTGATGCCGCATACAAATTTAATTAAGAAATTAGTGTACACTTTGTTGTGTGTTTTGAAAAGCTTTAAAAAAATTTCTTCATGCATTCATTAAAGGCGGGATTTGTTACCCAAAGTTTTAATAATTCGGGAACAAACAATATTCAACAAAGCGCAATTCATTACTCAATTCACCGCGAATGTTATAAAGGTCCCTAGAAGCAGATTTGACGAACGTATCATCGTTGAATGAATAATATATACATATTACATAAATATTCATTCAACGGTATCATGCGATCTTGCTTTTGCCAGGTGCGAGCGAGCGATAGTTCGACTCGAGTACTATTGTTGATGCAATTAAAATGAGAAATTAAAAGAAGTTAGAAATAACAAAGTGTACATTTTCTAAAAGGGCACTATTAAATTCGAACTAAATTTCAAATGACAATGTTTATTAATATTCAAGTCTTTGTCAATATTTATAATCTCAAGACGATTAACGTTATTTCTAATCTAATTTGCGTCGGGGCCTAATTCGACCAAATATATTATACTTCAGACAGACCATGGCTTTGACACATAAAATCAGTGCAATATTTAAGAAACCAACGAGTCAAATTGGAAACCCATTTCCCTTCTACGCACCTACACACCATTAACCCTTAAGCTGGTTGTTGGGGTACAATATTGTCAAAAAAAGTATTGGTTTTATGCGCCACAAAAATACCCGAATTTGTAGCTAAGCGATCCATAATTTTTGAATAAGACTGTACTCGTGGAGACGTGACTAACACAACACTTTTGGAATTTTTAACATTCATACATATATATCTGTTCAGTCTGTTCAAGTCTGTTTAAATTTACCGCACAAATACTATTTAAACTCTGGTACAGTGTTGCCAAGTTATCTCGCCTGGCCCCGTCGATGTATAGTTTTCATTAAATTGTTGAACTTTAAACCGTGATTAAGAAAAAAGTAAACGGTGAAATTTTTTTTATAAATTTTTAAAAAATATAAAAGAAAAGCATTAAAAGATTGTCAGTTTTTGGTAAATATCTGCTAGTTACTTTTTTATTACTAACTTAAATACTGGATCTGAGCAGTAGCTGCCCTATACAACCAATGTTATTATTCAATTTTTAATTGAATATATCTCGGAATACAAACGGTCAATCGACCTCTAATTTTAAGGGTCCAATGTATTATCACGTCTTTGATAAGTATACAAAAATTCATAAATATCTAGTAACATGTCTTAACCCGAACAACTACCTTAACTTATAGCACACGGTTAACGAGATATTACTTGGTGTTTCAACCGTACTCTGTCTCCCCAACTATGTAACAATTTTTATAACCTAACCTAATTATTAAGTAAACTTAAAAAAACAACCCATTAAATAAATTGCACTTAAACAACTTCAATAACTAAAATATTAAAGGATAACAACAACAAAAAACTAATTCCCAGATAAAATTCATAAATTATTTCCATTTTTACATGTCAACGCAACAATAACAGTACATTCGTATTGAAAGGCACTAAAACCAATGCTTATCTATCTAGTACTTGCGCAAGCCTACAAAGTTTCATAAATCCAATTTTTTTAAAACTTCATTTTATTTTAAATTTCCAAAATGTATATATATAAATATATATATTCGCTAAAAGTTTCAAATAATTCTTAGTTAATACTTAATAGTTAACTACTCAATAATAACAGTCACATGCCTCAAAACAAACTTTCTTTCTTTAGTTTTTTTCACCGACAACCGCCGCCAAAAACACGCGTTCGTTTTCTACTACGACCGGAATGTCCGAAATCGAAAAATATTCATTGCACGGCAATTAGCGCTGATGGCTACTAATGATAAACGAAAAAAAAACGTCAAACGTTGCAAAAACATGCGCACACAATCCAAACCGATTTACAATTCAAGCAACAAGTTTTGCATCGTAAAACGTTTGCGCGTTTGGCTCATTAATCGATAAAGAAATCAATTATTTTGTGCGGGCATGCATACTAAAACACAATCACACATTAACAATAAGTAAAATAATAATAAAAAAATAAAACCACGATTACAAATTGCACATTAACACATTGGCAAGGTAAACGAAATAGCGCCCAACAAAATTTAACCTAAATTTATTAAAAAATACCAAACGTGTGCAAAAAAATCTTAACAGGTTAATAAGTTAACCTATTAGGTGACTGAAGTTACTAAAACCACCATTTAATTACAACCTAAGCAAGGACACACAATTCGAAGATATAATTTAACAAACTGTCAACGTGCCACACCATATTATTAACCCAAATAAATCACCAAACGCGCGATTCAATTGCGAAGCATGCGCAGCACGTGCGTAATTATCATTCGAAATTGAATTCAATCGAATTCTTTAATAATCGAATGCATTATTCATGTTTATATAACTAAATCAAACTTAATCTATCATATTTGTCACTTCACCTTTAAACAGTTGAAAAAATTTAACACACAGATGGCGCTAGTTGTTATTTAATCAAAATCGTAGTAAAAACCTTGATTTTGATTTTTTGTGACAAATAATAACCTTGATCTTAATTCGTTAATTCTTTAGTAATAATAATAAACTCACTTGTGTGTAAACCAGTGGTACACAAACAGTGTCATATCCAATTAGAGCGCCCAACCTGCGTCTGATGTCCGATAATTCGGTGAGTAGCGTTTGGACGATATGATCGCTTGAGATCATGCCTTCCTTCCTCGCTCGATTTATGATGTTCGTTGCCCAGACTAAGGGCATCCAGTATTTCGACATCGGCGTCTTGCCGTCCATGAGCTCGAAAATTTTACGCTCGCTTTCCAACATTAAACCTAAGTACAATCAATAACATAAAATAATCATAATAAAAAAACAATACAAATCGAAACAAACGCATCCGGATGTTAAACTTCCGTTACATAAATAAGCTTTTTGTTTATTATTTGCGTTTTGTTTGATTTGTACGCAATTGTTTGGTGAACTTTCGCTTTAAATGCAGTAAAACGCAAAAAAATTATTATCATACACTGTATTTTAACAAAATCGATGCGTTTTATCAAAACATGTATTTATATTGTTAATTAAACTTATAATTTTTGTTTGTTTCAGTACCTGAATCAACCACATGTTGCCATGATGGGAAGCGTTTCTTCACCCTCAATGAAACACGTTGTAGGGTAATAACATACGCTAGGACAGCGTACCGAACAATGTTACGTCTCATCAATCTTTGCCGTTCGTCCTAGGAAAGGAAATTCGCAAATAAATTTGTTTTAGTTAAAATTCGTTTAGTTAAATTTTGGTTATGTATACTTACAGCGCCTGGAATACCAGCATTTAAAAACAAAGCTAACGTATCAGGCCAGGGTAGTAATTTGTACTGTTCCCACCATCGTTTCACTACAAGTGACACGTAGAACCCCATGACGAATGACATTGGTATCGTTTCGCTTTGTTGACTAAAATACATGCGTATTCGTTCGAATGATCTGCGACAATAAAACAAAATATACATAAAGTAGAATCTCTAGAATTTTTATAAAATCAATTTTTGCTTATACAATACTTTACGCATAAAAACATTATGTCGTTTGATTTATGGAAAAAAATTCATTTTAAAAAGTTCAATTGTTGATTTTACTTCAGCAGGAATACATTGAAATTTGAAATATATCTTGGAAAATACATTCTCTATAAAAGTAGGCAGTATTTTCTGTTTATATTATATAGTTCATTTGTTATTAACAATTATCAGACAATTTTTTTGGCATTTTTTCACTTTTTTTAGTAGTCCCCCATTTGACCAAAAATTAATATATTGCAAAAATATTACTTAGGGGAGACTGGGGTTGGATGAGACGGGGGTCAGTAATTACAGGGACAAGTCTGGCTAAACAAAAAAGGCTATATTTATGTTAAAAAATTAAAGAGCCAGTACATGTTGTCAAAATTGCAGGATATTAACGTTATTTTTTTTCGTAAATTTGGCTTCTAATCTCTTTATTTTAACGCTGAAATGTTTATGTTGTTATACTTGTGCCCTGATCCATTGTTATTGCAAAGAATTTAAGTTCATAAGATTACATTTATTTGCGTTTATACTACTTAACAATATACGGTCAACTTTGGCATCGGGGCAGGTTGCCTGGAGCAAGTTGTGATTTGTATTACCCTCGTAAGATGTGTTTTGAAAAATCCTACATATGTTTGAATTGTGACAGCAATGATTCAGACTATAGTAAATAAACTGTATTATCATCTAGGATCTGTTTATTTTTTAAAATAAAGCTATAATTGTTTTCGGTTAATGGCATAAGGAATAATTTATATTTTGTTAATTCATTTAATTCATACGTTTTTGTTTAATGAAGGTTTTTTGATTTTTTTGTTTTAAATATTATATATTTAATTAAATTATGATATGAAACTGTAATTTTCCTTAATGAATATTCTTGTATGCCATTTAGGTTTGGTTGTAACATTTTGCCCCTGATAGTGTAACAACCTGCCCCCCGTGCGGGGCTAAGAGTTACAAACGTTTTTCCTACATAAATTACTTAACCAATTAAAACTCTATTCCGGTAAAATAATCAACAAATAAAAAAATGCGACACTTTAAAGCAAAATGTCACAACCCTCCCCTGTCTCTCCTATATTCTATAGCAGTTATACATCAAGAGCCAGCGACTGCCAACAAAATTATTGGTTTATTAAGATGTAAATAACTACAACAGCTATTAGTCCGACCGAGGACCCTGAAAAAAACACGATATCGCGAAAACGCTGTAGTGCTGCCATTTTGAAATAAACCGGTTCGCCAAAATAAATGTAATTAGTCACTAACATGAATAATTAAATCATGTTATTTCTTTTTTGTAGTAAAAAATCCCCAAAAAGCTATTTTCCTGGAGTCCTAGAGTGGCCTAACCGACACAAAAAAACAAAAACTTGAAATGTACATACCTTTGTTGACTATCATTTAATCCAAATCGATATAATAAATTTATTAAATAATATAGTAATAAATAGGCCAGTAATTCTCGCCAGACTAATTTGTACACGCTGCCACGCCATCTGCAAGCAAAAAACAGAAATCCATTAAAATCAACACAACAAAAAAAAACAAAATAAGAAAACACTAAACAAAACAAAGTAATTATAGGATTATCGCATGAATAAAATTAATTTAAAATTGACCACGTGCTAGGTATTCTTACTTAGTGTATATTATGGTGTTATTGTGTTAGAATTAATTAATTAATGATTAAGCCATGATGAATGTTTGTAATCGGATGAAAAATGCAAAATGCAGTTTTTGCGTTTTAATTCAAGGCGATTCTCATCTTATTTGTTACTTCATGTTACAAAACTTAACAAAACTCAAGTCAGCTTAACGTTTTTGTATATTTAACACAATGATTGTTACATAAACAATTAAAAAACATCTTAAATTTTATTGCCATGGTTAAGTTCACGTCTCAAAGTCATTTCGTTTATTTCCACGTTAAACAACACACACAAATTGTCGTTTTTAATTGTCGTTTTATTGTCAATGTGTTATTTGTTAATAATTATAAACGTTGTCTTCATTGTTTTTGTGGTTAAACATGTTGCGTGTGTGCGAGAGTTAGTATTTTTTGTGTTACCTCGCATTATTATGCTTTGTGTATAGAATTGGTGTGCAATTAATTAACTTGTCGTGATATTGGCATTCACGATTAGTCTTTGAATGCTAAAATTCCGCTTATGGCTAGCCAATGATAAGACATAACAAGTAATTAATGTAATTAACGATGAAATTTTTGTTTTTATTCAACCAAAATTACGTATGAACATTTTTTTTTTTGATTTTAATGCAGATAATAATGAATTTAGGGGGTAATTTTTTATTTCAATTAAAATAGATGTACATAGTTATTGTGGTTATTATTTGATAATTATAAAACCAAAATTGGATAAATATGTCATAAGTTATGACTAACTTTTCTCAACAAGATTTAGAACTTAACTTAAAAGTTTGTGCAATTTTAAAAGTAAAAAGAAAATCAAAAATCAAATATTTAAGGGATGAATTTTGATTTAAACTAAAATGCACGTAAATGGGTAACTCTTTGGTTATGATTTAAAAATTAGAATACAAAAACTGAACAATAATGTGAAAAGTTATGATTAATTTTCAACAGCGTGTTTTTAACAAATTCAAAATTGTAGTTTTGATCAATTTTCCTTTACAAAATTGATTGCTTCTCTTAACACTCAGATAATAACTCTAATAATTACGGTTATGTTGTTAACTACCACATTAACTACTATAGTATAGACACGTGAGTGGATCTAATCAATTAATTCGTGCGATTTTTGAGGTTAAACGTGTTAAAACCCAACCTAAAACCACAAAACAAATTATTTCCCGGATTGAATTACACTGAAACACTTCAAACCACACTCAAGTTATACATACAAACACATCAGTATGAATAATTAGCACAATGTTGCAATTTAAAATGACAAATACTAATTAAATCCATTCTAACACATTAATATTTCACAAATCACATGATCTATGACGATAAACAATAATTAAGTAATCGAAGCGTGAATTTTGTATTAGTATTACCAACGGTATTACACTGAAAAAATAAACGCGTTTGATTTATCGACTTTATGTTTTGATTGCTTAATGTTTAACTAAATAAATTATGTACATAATTTATTCTTTATTATCTTAAAATTAATTTATTGTTTTGATATTGTTTTCTAGACGAAAATAACCAAACAACTTTATAAAGCAAAAAAATGGAAAAAAAAGTTGTTACCTCTGCAACCGAAAATACATTTAACTACTACTTCTTAAAAACTCCATAGACTGCGCTATATGTAAAACATGTAATCGTTCAACACTGTGTGTTGTAACCTAAAGTTTGTGTTAGTAATTACTCTTAAATCACATTGAACGATAGGTATGAGTATAATCGCGGATATTTGTATAAAAAGTGATGTCATTCATTAATAGTGAAACGCGAATTGGTCGGCGATTATAAAATCCTCGCGAATCGCGCAATCACGCATTGACATTGCAGGATGCTTCGCATGCTTCAAATGTGGCGTCAAGTGTTATTGATTCAATTGCGTACATGTTAATGCTAATACTTGTACTATCGTTAATTAGCACTCATATAAATTAATCATAATGGATCGTCTTCCAATTACTCTACAGTACAATTCAATGCAGTGCAATGTTACTTAATCATAATCAAAGTATTTATTATTTCATCTTTTTTATTTAAATATTCTGTTTAAAAAATAGTGCATATATTGAGTATAATATGCTAATTTGTAGTTTTACGTGTAGTTGTAGTAGTGAAACAATTTTTGTTCAAATACCATGTAAACATGTAAATATGTAATGAGCAATGAGCAATGCGAATATCGGCATATCTTACACAACGCGTTGTAGTTGTACATTGTTATTGTTTGTAAACAGTATGTATTTTACCGTTTTGTTGATGTACAACACGTCTAATTATTGTAAGACTTATTTTGCGGGATAAAACAATGTAACAATGTTTTTTTGGTTATATGACCGGACTGGACCTGACTGGACCAAGTATAATATATTTGGACTGGACCGAACTTCCTTGTCATGTACGTCAACTGTCATATTAGGAATCAGTGTAGATGTCGCCACAAACGGCGCGAAATTCAAATATTTACATTGTTGTGTGTACATTTTACTAGTAATTAAGGACGTGCAGAAATCAGTCGTAATTATCTAACCAACTATCTATCGAACGAAGTTTTAATGATTTACATTTGTTTCCGACGGATCTTAATCGGAAATAATAAAATAAGAGAAATTTGTTGGTAACAAAAATACTCATTACGTTAATTGGATACATAGTTGAAAATTTGCGGAGATTTTTTTCATTTAATATATTTTATTGACATATAGAAACGACATAATTAAAATTTATGATCTCGAATCTTGAGTTTGGAATTCAATCATTTAAAAACCGGTTTATCTGTAACTCTCCTAACTTTATAAAGCAAATATCGTAAAATATTCCAAGCACGCGTATTTTTATTAATTACTTATCAATTTATGTACATAATAATTCTCGTATTGAGTGTTGGCGATGACGCCAGATGATGCGAGTCGCCGACATTTGTCTATTTCTGTCATTTCTCACTTCCTGATGCAACAAAAAATAAAAAAGAAATGATTGCACTCACGGTCAATTCACTCAATAAAATGTAATTTATTTAAATATTATGATAATCTACACTTTATACTTACTATAAATAAAGGTTACTATTATTTCCGTCTTTGGTTAATAGAAAATATAATTTCAAATTAAATTTAAAAAGTTTTTCACTAAACACGACATCTACTGATGAGTTTTAGCTGTTAAATCATAAAAACGATAACAGATGGCGTGTTACGGCAGTGTTTAAATTTTACATAACTTTGTGTGACGTCAGAGACCAATATTGATTACTGAATTTTATTATAGGCAACACTTTATACATGTGATTTACACTGTATAACCTCAAAATATATAAACCGCGTGTGTGTATTTAGTGATTGTGTGTAATTCAATCCTACTGTGAAAAACAATGAGTAATATAAACATAAATATTAATAGTTTATAGTAAAATGTGGTAGACATAATTAGTCGCTTGCAATTAATGCTGACAATAATAATGTGTAATGTGTACAACTGTAAAACAACAACTTGGTGATGTGTGTCGACGACGTTTATTTTTGTTGGATTGTGTTGCATCTGAAAAATAGTGGAAAAATGTAAATGTAAATGATATATCACAATAGAAAGACATCTACTGTGCTTTGCATGCTTTGAGACTCGACGACACCGACGAGGTACATCGATTTCGTTCCTTGTTTTCGAATTCAATTCAAATCGCATGTAGAAAGTCCGCACACGCGTCACATTCCATTGTACAATGTCATACTAATAGCAAATCATCGTAAATGACAAGACAATCCACGACTAGACTAGGATAGACTCAAACAAATGACAATGAATTAATTTTGTTGTGCACATTTTTCCATTAATAATCATTTTTTAGGTTTTAGGTATAATTTCCTTTCGTAAAACAAAAATAAAAGAACAATATAAAATCGTCCGGATTTTTATATTTGATTCACGTAGTAGGGGAAGAGAGAAAAGAAAAGTAAATAGTGTGAAGACAACAATTGTGGATTGTGAATCAATCAGTAAACAGACGACATGTCGACGCTAAATAAAGACTTTTTGTGTATTTTGATGACTTATATATTATAACTAGCTTCCCTCGTTGTTGCTCTTAAATAAGTATCCAAGATCACTACATTCTTATGGAATTTGGAACGAATTTGGTAATTGTGTTTCAGTATTTGAAATTTACTATGTATAATGAAGTTTTAAAAGCTAAAAACATAACACTGCCAAAATTGTTCTGGTCATTTAAATCAATTTAACTAATTTAGATGCAATGATTACAAATATGTTTTTTTGTTTGCCTTTGATTTTGAGTTATGATTTTTTTTTAAATGTGGCCTATTTTGGGGGCAATTGTTGAATGAAGTCGCAAAAAACTCTGGTTTCAGAATTGAATGAGACAAACTCGTATGTATTCTTCATCAGTTATTCTTCAATATGTACTTATATTCAACCATCTACTAATTATTTTAATATTTTCTATAATTACTCTTTTCGCAAAACTATCTCAATTTACGGAGATTTGTGAAAACAGTGAATATGTGCAGGGATGGCCAAACATTTTTGGTCAATGATCGACTTTTCATTTAGAAATTTTCTAAAGATCGACCCGACTTAACACGAACGGTTCATTTGCACATCGCACACAAAACACAGGCATTCTGGCGATCGACGAAAATCGCCCCGCGATCGACGGAAATTGGCTTTGCGATCGACCTTTTGGCCGCCCCTGTAATAGTGGATTAGACCAGGGGTCTCCAAACTACGGCCCGCGGACGGATTTTTTCCGGCCCGCGGAGAGCTAGGATACTTGAGAACTTCTTTTAGAGCTTGCCTATGCTACAATTGCATATATTAAAGATTTGGCCCTCGGATTTTACCAGAGCAATCAGTATGGTACTAAGACTGAAAAGTTTGGAGACCCCTGGATTAGACGATCTGTACGCCTCAAAAGTTGCTGCAGATCGAGCGCATTTATTTTAGCCAACACACGATGCAGCTCGAAATATCATTTTTATATAAGAAGTACCCTATGTCAATATTATGGCCCATGAAAATACATGAAGAAAGTTACATGATGATCGGTTAAGTAGTTTTTACGGGATGCACGGACAAACAAAGATAAAGAAGTAAGTATTCGATTACAAAATTATTTATATTACTTAATTACTATAACAAGTTACCGAATAATTATATTAAAATTTTGTTAGTAAATTAGTTCAGTTTTGTTTTATTTGTTTTGAATCACAAGAAAATAAACAAAAGTGAAAAGAAATATATAAACTTAAACAAACCATTGTCAAAAAACCATAATTGTACAAATGTGACCATGCGACATGGCTTATTCGATTGTAATTATGTACCTACATATATAAGTACATAACGCATATACATACATTGTAAATATTGTTGGTGGCTCAATGACTGAACAATTTTTGTTAGATTATGTTCTTTTTGTTGCTATTGCTGGTAGTCGCTAATGATTGTTGTAAAAAAAATTAAATTTAATAATAGCTGCAAGCAAACGCTACCTGTTTCGTGCAATTACGTGACAAATACGCGGAATACTTGGAACGCACTGTAATAATCTGATACTTAGTTCCCTAATCGGTATTGTATACTTACCCAAAAAGTCACTTTTTCGTTTACATTTCGCTGCATTTAATAGAAAAACTAAACAATAATTGTCAAAGTCATTTATGTGATTCAAGAACAAGTAAATAACAAGTAGGTACCGATTGTTAGTTACCAAACAAAACACGACACGAAACAAAAGTAACGACGGTATAATAAATAATAAAATAATAAAACGGAGAAAAAACAAACGGTAATAAATATGTTTACAATTGACGAAGCAATATCGCATATATGACGCATAAAATTATTTGGAAATAAGTTTTATTTCTATTAGCAGATGGTGTTTGTTTCAATTAAGTATTCACATTTTTTGGTTGTTGTTTGTTTTGATTTGATAATAACATTAATCAAATATTATTATTTAAATTTTTATGTTTATTTTCATATATATTATATTTGAAATGCGAAATGAACACGCCAATTGTGCACCAGAGGCGATTCGGTGAAAGTTTTTGAATTTCTACAAGTTTGAAACAAACCGACAACACTAAATACATTAAGTAAACTAAATAAACCACACAAATAAATTAATTAACTTTATATGTAAAGAACAGTATTAAATTATTCGTAAATTAACTTTAGGGTAAACATAATCGGAATTTATAATACTAAATACAATTCCAATATTGAAAATTGTTTATAACAGTTTTAGATAATTAATTTTTTATTAGAATGCAACGTTATCCTTCTTATTTTTAATTGTTTTTTACACCAAAAACACCAAAATTTTATATTTCTGATAATTATACCAAACAATGTTTTAACAAAACTTTTAACTAATTAAGTAAGGAACAAATTATCTTATAACTTTGTTTTATAGAAAGCACTGAAATTGCTAAAAACACGAAACTTTAAACCAAAAATTAACTTGATCCGTAACATTTTTCATGTTTTTTTTTACAACAAAAACAGCAACTACTAATGTTTATAATGTTAATATCAAGAATTGTTTGGAACAAAATTTTAGATAATTAGGTGAATAGCAATTTATCTTTGTAACTTTTTTTGATAGAACGCATCAATTTTGCAAAAACCACAAAAGATTCAAAAACAATTTGATTCATAACATTTTTCATGTTTTTTTTTCCCAGAAAAACACCAAAAACTTAGGTTTATAATGTAATTCAAGAATTGTTTATAACAAAACTTGTAGGTAATTAAGTGATGAAGAATTTATCTTAGTAAATTTGTTTGATAGAACGCACCAGTTTAGTTAAAAACGCATCTAAATCTCAGATTAGCGAAAATTTTATTCAAAAAAATGTATTTGTTTTTTAGTAAACTAAAAAGTTCTCTAACCCTAACCTGGCACAACATAACCTAAATAAACAAACAAATACCAATTACGTTTCACTAATTCCAATCAATCAACAAAAAATGTGATGGAATTTTTAAAAAAATTATCGACACTTGTAACACGTCTCGTGTTACATGAACTCAACTTGAATAATTTAAAAATTAACATTACAATACACATATTTACATACATACCACACCGATATATAGAAGTAAATACAATTTGGTATCACACACCCAGCGCATTGGTACCAAAACCCGCATATAATTACCAACATCACGACGAACACGATGTATAAAATGAATAAAATCGTTTCAATGAAAATTTACACGAATTATTAATAACATGCATACCTGATACTCAGACACGTACAGACGACATACCTGATGTCCATTTCGATGCATTCGTATGTTACATTATTATACCCGTATTGCCATAACAAGTACAACTACTTGGTACAATCCAGCGCTTGGTACGTACATTTTTCCACACTGAACGCCTACCGATTTTAACGACAATACCAACATTATCTTTGGTTCTATCAGTAATAATGACACACTCACACAGGAAAGTAACCAACCGAATTTGTTTTATGGCGCACGTTTTCGCGAAACAATTGCCGCCATCGCTGCACATCGACGGCGGCCGGGTGTCGTCGTGATCGTAATATACTTTTGGTCACGTTCGATTCGTTCAAGTCAAGTGTTATTACGTTGCTTTTTGGTTTTTCATCGATGTTATTTCATGAAGAGGTGAAACACTTAAGTGCAATTAAATTGTGAATTACCATAATTACGACTGACATTATTGTTTAAACATAAGTTTCAAGTTACAAATATAAGAAAATTACGGAACAAATAGTTTAACTTGGTCAGTATTTTGATAGAACGCACTAGTTGTGATAAAAAATTTACATCAAAATCATCCACAATAATGTATCGCCTCGTGTTTTGACACAAAAATACAAAAAACTTAACTTTCTAATAAAAATATTAAAAATTGCTATTTAAAAAACTGTAGAAAATAAACTAACAAACATTTTATCTTTGTAACATTTTTGATAGTACGCATCAGTTTAATTTAAAACGAAAAACTTCACATCAAAAATCTCCCAAGCTAAAATATTGCCTTGTTTTTTGTAGCACCAAAACATAAAAACCTCTTCTTTCTAATTAAAATATCAAAAAACGTCTAAAACAAAAAATGGAGATAATAAACTAATAAACATTTTATCTTAGTACTATTTTTGATAGAAAGCACCAATTTAGCTAAACACAAAACAATACAATTTATAATAAATATGTCAAAACTTGTTTATAACAATTTTAGATAATTATTTAACAAACATTTTATCTCAGTACATTTTTATGATAAAACGCATTAGTTTTGCTAAAACGCAAATATTCACATATTAATTATCCCAAAGCTAAAATATTGTCTTGTTTTTTGACGCAAAAACACAAAAAAACATTAACTATATAATAAAAATATCAAAATATGTTTATAACAAAAGTTGTAGATAATAAACATGTTAAAACATATTATCTTTGAAACATTTTTTGATAGAACGCACGGGTTTTGATAAAACGCAAAAATTCACATAAAAAATAATCGAATCGAAACACAAGTAGTTTGTTACAGAAACCAAAAACAACTTTTTCATTAAAAATGTTTACATTTTAAGGTTACATTGAGTTAGGTTAGTATACTATTTGATATTTTCGTTAATTACAAATCCTCCTTACCTACATCGACATTTATATCCAACGAATCAATAAAAATCACAATAATCGTGATTAAAATTCCTAATTCTCAATGTTTGCGAAACTAAAGAAGCGTAAAAGAACCATGAAATGTCTTTGTACTTTTGTTCATTACGTATCGATGGGACATACTCGTATGTGGATATACACACATCATCATAAATTGCAAAATCAAAATGGTTTCTCCACTTTTTGTTTTGTTACCCGCGTAACAAAACTTGAGTTTAATTCTCGGTATACTCGGTGATATTTGCACGGAATACAAAAAAAAACATGCACCACACACAGTTCAATCATGTATAATTCGTCTCGGATTGCGTAATATGTTCTTTCTTATTAGTTTTCGTGTATTTTTGTTGACATTCTAAGTCTTTTCTGCTTTGTTTTAGGTTATTTTGTTTTATGACGTATTGAGCGCCATTTGTAAAGGATAAATATATTCAATACTTACTTCCTCAGCACGGTCCAGAAGCATCCGAACGAACTTCCGTTGCACACCTCACCCGTATAGGTGATCGTCATAATCACAGCTTATGGTAGGAAAACTTTTATCAAGAAAACAAAACAAATGACTAACAAATAAACAATCGCATAGGCGTAGCACACTTGATTTTATTTTTATTTTCAATTTAAAACATTAATAACACACACACAACATTCACATTTGTTTTAGGTGGCATTTGTTTTTTTATATTTTGTTTGTTTTTTGTTTTGTTTAATGGCAGTCGCGGACGCAATTCGAGCGTCGTTCGAATGTTCTCGATCCAGTTTTGTTGTTAAAACATGCAGTAAGTTGTTGCTGACCACGTCGGCGATCTCACCTATGCACTTCCATCGCATTCGCACGGTAGGTACCAGCAGCACCTGCTCGCGACGTAGGTGAATGTGTCGACGACGGCGATACTACTGGTCGCCTCGGTGTGCACACCACGCGAACGCCACCAATTCCACTTCTACGACCAGCAATTGAGTGAGTAAACCTTTCCTGCCATACCATACCATCATATTCAATACCTGCAATACCTGCTGATGGTAGGTAGGTTCGATTAGTTCGGATTATGGCATTACACGACTAGTATAAGTTCAGGTACTTACCATTACAGGTACAGGTACAGTTACCGGTTACCGGCCGCTAATTTGTTGCATGTCGTCGCGCGTGTGTTAATGTTAATGTTAATGAAAAACGGTAACATATCGGAAAAACTTTTAGGCTTAGGATTTCTCAAAAACCGTCTCGAAACAAATTATCACTCATTGAGGTTAGTTATTGTCGTTTAATGCTAATTTATTGTCGAATTGGGTAATAAACTTCGGGTAATTGTTTATTATTGTTTATTTTTGTTGTTTGCGACAAGTTCCTACTTTAAACTTAAGTTGAGAGTGTTAAAATAAAATTCAAAAATTGAAAAGCATAATTTTCTGTCATTTGGGATTTTAACGTAGGCAATTTAATATACACATAACAATGTGCATTAATTTTTTTTATCTCGAATTGCCTTGGATGATTGTGACATTATAGGCAGCCAAAGTTACACAATACAAGATTATAACAAAATCTGTGTTTGCACGCTTCCTTTAAAGACACAAAAAATCATTTACAAATGCTTATAACTTGTTCCAGCTCTGCCAGCGTAAAATCCTACAGTCGTAGAATTATTGCCACGTGTGCCAAACTTCTTGCGTAATAAACTTCTGATAATTGTTTATTATTGTTTATTTTAGTTGAGTACAACAAGTTACTAAGGTAAAATCATAGATAAACAGTGTAAAATGAATTTCAAAATTAACAAGCGTTGACGCTTATTTGAGACGTTGACGTAGGCACACAGAACTGCACAGAACAATAGGTATTTATTGTTTTTTTTATCTTGGATTGCCTTGGATGTTTGTGATATTGTAGGCAACCAAAAGTACACATTACAAGAATCACAAAATGTGTGCTGTTTGCTTGGCTTAATTAGTGACACAATAAATAGCATCATAATCCGGTTCTAGCAGCCTGCTTAAACGGAACAATGTCAAACACTTGTTTATTAAGAACCAACGCAGTTCCAGAATTGCCAGCGCAAAATCCCACAGTCGTGGAATTATTGCCACGTGTACAGACTTTGGTTTTGGGAATTATAATACTTGGGTCATCTTCCGCAAATTTTATCCGATAAGATTGCTTACAGAGTCTGTGGCAGCGTCGAAAATCGTTTTGAGCCAAATTATCACTTCTTGAGGTTAGTTATTAGAATTGAGTAATAAACTTCAGGTAATTGATTAAAATTGTTTTACTTTTTTTGTAATAACTACGTCATAATTAAGTTCTAAAGTGATAAACGTCATTTTCTGTCATTTTTGAGTTGAACGTCGGCAACTTATTATACATATAACAAAACTAAACAAAACACGTTTATTTCATTTTTATCTTGGATGGGCTTGTTTGGGCTTGTTGGATATTTGCAATATTGTAGGCAACCAAAACTACTATTACAAGGTTGCTACAAAATCTATGTTGTTGCACGCTTTGTTTAGTGACACAAAATATCATTTACAAATATCAATTACAAATTGGTATATTTTTTAATAAACCTAAGGCTATGGAAAACAGTCGCATAATAATCCGGTTCTTGCGGTCTACATAAAACTTTAAACGAAACAATGCCAAAAACTTGACCATTGCAAACCAACGCACTTCCAGAATCTCCAGCGCAAAATCCTACCGTCGTGGAATTATTGCCACGTGTACAAAACATTGTTTGAGGATTGTAATATTTAGATCTTTTTGCGCAGACTTTATTCGGTAAGATTTTAGTTATCATTGCTTGCAGAGTCGTTGGATGTGCACCTTGATACTCTAACCGACCAAATCCAGTTGTAATACAAACATCGCCGACTTGTGGTTGTCTAGTAGGTAACCCAATTGGCTGGGTTTTGGAATCGAATACAATCGGTTGGGAGAGTTCAATCAAACCAATATCATGACGTTTGTGCTCGTTCGAATACTTTTCATGTGGAATCACACGTTTTATTTGGTGTATAATACCTTCAGCGAATGTTTCCGTTCGGGATGTGATCACTCTTTTGACTGGTAAGTCCATACTTAAAGTGAAACAATGTGCGGCTGATATTAACCATGTGGGGGAAATAATTGCAGCACCACATATGTTTTTAAAAAATGTGGCGTTCATTCGAGCTTGCAGGGATGCCTGATAAGGTGCATTGATTATATCTATTGCAAATCCGTTGATTATTTTTCGTTCTAATACACCACCAAACTTTCGAAAGGGTTGCAAAGTTTTAATTGGTTTTTGGTATTGTTGATGACATTTTAGGATATGTTTAGTTTGTTTAGTTCCTAAAAACAAAAAGTTTTATGTTAACAAAGCACGCAATGTTTTAATTGATTTTGTTTTTTTTTGTCTTAGTTTACCATCATTATGTTGAACACCAATGACGATCAAGAACATAACCACAATTATTTTAAGGTTAAACATGTTTTGGCGCTCTGTTCTACTATCAAATGAAGGTATAATATGTATATCATGTTTTATATAATTGATTTCTACGCCTACATTGCCGAAAATTATTTTCTTTAGTTGTTTTATTTGGATTTTAATTTGCCGTGATGGAAAATTGGAATACTAGAGTAAGTTTTTATTGTTCATTGTTATATAAGCTTGAAATTAATTTAATTAAGCTATATTCATCTTTATAAATTTTGTCTACATTTTCGGTCTCACTTAAATTTATTGCATCAGTAATAAAAATTATTATCATGAGTTATCACATAATAATAAATTGATATTTTTTATTTCTGTGATAAAAATAAATTATAAATCATTTTTAAGGGGAGTAATAACTATTTTTTGATTAAAAAAATGTTTTTTTTATAACAAAATTAAAGAATTAAAATAAATTGTTATAATCTCACTTTTAATTTGGTGTATGGCGGGTGACATACAATAAAACTCATTTTGTTTTATTTTCTATTCACATTAACTTTTTTGTGACAGGTTTGCAAACTTTTAAAGATATTGAATAAAAACGTAGATTTAGAATGAAATTCCCAGGTTTATTAGGATGTTTTTAGACAATTTAGAAAAATTGTGGTGATTCTTAAACTTTTTATTTTGTGTATAACGGGTTACATACCATAAAAACAACCTTTGTTTTATCCGTTTTATCTCTTTTATCTTCAACTCTTTAACTTTTTGGTAACAGGCTTGCAAATTTATTAGAATATTGAGTATAAAGATAGATTTAGTATATAATGAGTACACGGGAAAAAACGTTAAAGTCCATTATTCGTTGGTTTTGAGGTAACGCTTCCATTTATCGCAGTTTGGCTTGGTTCGGTGGTTCGGCCGAAGGTTTCAAAAGATGTATCCTGATGATCCATCCAAGTCGAAAATCGTTTTTATTCTCAAAATTCAACGGCTTTCTTTATAATTTTATCACAATTTCTAATCAAATAGTGAAGTTTGTTGTTTGTTTTTTACAAAATGATTCAGAATGGACATTGACTTTTTTCCCCTGTACCCTTCATAGGTTTTAAATCATATAAGAAAAAAATGAGGAAATTCTTAAACAAAATAAAGCAAATTAACGTCGATACAAGACATCTGAAATTCGACGAAATATTCAATTTTTTTCATAAAAATAAATGTATTGAATATTCTTTTTTGATAAAAATAAAATTCATAATTTATTTGTTTTGTTTTCCATCATGTAAGAAGTTATTAATATTAATTAGGTAAAAATTCAAAAAAACTCATATATGTTCAATTCTGCAATTACATGGGCAGGTTAGATTAATTAGATTAATTACTGAATAAAAAGTGGATGGGTTAGGCAAAAATGATAACATATAATATATGATAATAGTAAATAATAATTTACATATATTTATAATCATGGGGTACCGGTTGACCTGAAATGATGCTGTGACCGCGCGCTTACAAGCCATCTATCTCGAAAACGGTTCACTGTATACAAATTTCTTCAAAACAAGATTTGTAGAGAATGATGTATTCTACAATATTGATAATACCTACAAATAGCAAAAAACTCATAGGAAACGAGATAATTACAGAAAAAGTGCAAAAAAAACAATTCTTGCTACTTTCCACCTCAAAATGTAATAGTTGCACATCTCTGGTTGCACACACCTCACAATATGTAGGTTTTGAGGCAACATTTAGGGTGTCAATATACAAGTATTTACAAAATTTCAGCTGGGTACCTCAAATTGCGAGGTGAAAATACTAAAATGACTGGACTAATTTAATGTAACACATTTACAAAAAAATAAATAAAGTGGAGTCTTAAGGTTAGGTGTAATTTAAAAATTAGTGAATCATGTCATACTTGTTCTCGGTTTTCAATTGTTTATATTAAAATAATAAAAATGTATTTCTTAAATGTATTTAAAAGTACATAAATGACAATTGCTTCTTGACATAGCACTCAAGTCTATTGTTTATCTCCACTTTACACTCTCTCACACATTCCTTTCCTCATTCTTGCACTAACTAATACCAGTTTTACAACATATAAATATTAGGTCCTATTATGTCTATTCCTATGTTGGCCACCTCTAGATCGATTCCTAGACTTTTGATTATCATTATTTGATGAACCTTGTGCTGTATTTCCTGATGTTGGTGGTCCGTTCCCACTAGATCTATTTTGTGTCCCTTGTCCAGTCTGTCCCTGTCCTTGGTTCTGTTGCTGTATTGGTTTACCACTAAGTCCTGCACCACCACCACCACCTCCAGGAATCACACCTACATTAACAACACCTGATGAATTATTATGCACTATCGCTGGTGTTTGTTGTCCTTGGTTTTGTTGGGCAATACCTAGTCCTAAGCCTTGTGGCGGTGCACCGAGTCCTAAACCTTGAGGAGGCGGCGGGCCTACTCTCCCGGCACCGTTATTCGTTCCATTGTTTAAATTTAAAGGTGCACTATTTAGTGGTCCGCCGATGGAAGTCATTGGCATGGGTGAGTTGGGTTCGCTCATGTTGAGGTGTTCGTTGAAGACCATGCAGAACTCGCCGACCTTTTGTAAGTCGCCGCCTTTGGCTGTGTAGAGTGTGAGGCAATTTCGCCACATGTTGAGGTAGCCTTTGGTGAGGCGCACGATGTCGCCAGGTTGGAGAAGTTGGCCAGGTTCATCCCAGACGCTGGCGTTGATGCAGGCGCTTTGATCTGCGACTTTGAATGTACGTACTTCGCGGTTTTCTTTTGTCAATGTTGGATGGCCCACTTCCAGCACGATGAAGAGGACGTTCACGTTTTTCATGCCCGGTCGCATGTCTTTGATTTGCACGTAGTTGTCCATTGGCTGGGAAAGAGTGTCACCTAGGCATAGCAAAAAAGGTATGAGAAGATATGGAGATTAACGAAGATGTGGTGAAGGTGATGATCCCGCTCGTCCTGCAGGTGAAATTGAAATGATTTTGCGGTAAGAGACATAGGGTAAGAGAAGACAAACAACTGTATGATGTTTACTTCGCTTAGTTTACGTAAATTGCTGCTTGAGGCGCTGCGCAGCGCTGCGTAAGGTTGTGTCAATATTTTTAAGAACTTCAATCACAAATATTTTATCCCCATTTTGTTTTTACACAAAAACTAAGTACAAAACACTAATAACTAATTACTCTATTTATTTTAATAGTTTATTTTTCTATATAAACAAACTTTTTTATTAAAAAAATTAATTTTGACGTGCAGGAAACCACTGCCAACCTCAGCCAACCTGTACAAACTCGTCTTAACATTTTAACCTCGAAATTTAAACGCGACACAACTGATACAAACAGAAAGAAACAAATGCAACGATAAATAATGTTTTAAGTGGAAGTTAAATAAACATTTAAGAATGGATTTGAAAGATTTTAAGCCAGAAAATGAAGATTTATACGAAATTTTACAAATACCATTTGACGCAACACCAAAAGATGTAAGTTTTGTTACCAAACAAATTCAATTCTTTTCACAAATGTTCATCAAAAATTAATTAAACCAAAAATTGTAGATAAAAAAAGCCTATAGAAAACATGCCTTAAAATGCCATCCAGATAAAAATCCGAATGATAAAAATGCAGCTGCCGAATTTCACAAGTTATCCAAAATCTTAGAAATCTTAACTGATGAGTCAGCTCGTAAAGCATATGACAGAGTTCTTAAAGGCAGAAAAGAAGCAGCTATCAGACATTCTGAGCTTGATAGCAAACGGCGAAAACTAAAAGAAGACTTGGAAGCTAGAGAAAAGGCTGCTTCTGGTAGTAACAGTGGCAAATCAGCTGCCCAGTTGTTTAAAGAAGAAATAGAAAGATTGCGAACAGAAGGTTCAAAACAAGTTGAGGAGGAAATGGAATTAATGAGAAAACAATTTGAACAGGAACAATTAAGTGAAAATAAAGATGTTTGGGATTCTAGTAAAAATAGAATTAAAATTAAGTGGAAAGCAGACAAACACAACAAACAGAATGGAGGATACACACAAGAAATGTTGCATAGATTTTTATCAAAGGTAAATTTTTACAAACCAAATAAAAAAAGTGAATAGTTTTAATTAATTCATGTGTTTAATGTTTTAGTATGGAAATATTACTGTGTTAGTGATGTCACCAAAGAAAAAAGGTTCAGCGCTTGTTGAATTCGATGCTAAACGATCTGCGGTGAGCTGATTTTTGGTTATTAATTTGAATTTGAGGGGTTAACTTATTTCATTTATTATTATATTAAAAGAAGTGGTTTTAAGCAGATAGGAAATTCATTTAACTCTGTATTGTTGTGTAACTGGATTATTTTCGGATTTTAGGAAATGGCGGTAGATATAGAAAAAGGTTTATCCGAGAACCCCTTAGAATTATCCTGGGTAGACGGCAAAGGACCAAACTACAACCCCCAACAGGTAAAAAGCGCCACAATTAAAGAAACAGACTTTGAAAGTGTAACTTTAATGAAACTACGTCAAGCCGAAGAACGTAAGCGACTCATTGAACAAATGCTAGCGGAAGAAAATGATTAAACACAAATAAAAAAAAACAAAACACATGTCCCAGTAAATTATATATCATTATTTAATCGTTCCTCAGATATCCAACGAAACATAAATCAATTTCTATTCGTTACGCCTCGGATATTATAAAATACATGTCCCACAAATAAGTTTCGTATAAAAAAGAAAAAAGATAATAAATTTGCACATCCGCACACCGGTGCCGCATCGCGAGTACTAAAAAGCATTAGAAAAAAACAACCAACACAAACCAAAAACTCGAATGTGTGTCCGGCTCTTCTTCTCAGTATGTATGTGTCTCTCCGGTTGCGCGCTTCATCATTTTAATATTAAATTACAAATCCAAATATATACATCTATATAAAACCATCTATAAAAATTGCTGCAAAAAGAATGCTTGATCCATTGGTATATATATCATATATATCTTCGTCATATAAATGCGCCCCTACATGCTTCAATTATTTAAACCGCTTTTATATACATAAATGATGCGCGCCTAGTGGCGCGTTTAGAAACCTTGTGTGTTATATAAATGTATACATAAACATTCGTACCACTCTCGTGCGAATCACCGCGTGTGTAAACATATGAAACGGCGATTTTGTTGTTAGTTATTTGAAAGCTAATTAATGAATTAATTAGCGGCCAAACTCGTTGGCGTCATCCTCGGTGATGTCACCGTACTCCCAAATGTTCGAATGGTTCTTCTTGGCGACGTCTTGAGCTGCTCTGTATTCATTCAACTATAATTTTAAAATAAACATTGGTTAATTATTGTTTTTAAATTTAATGTCCGTAATTACTTACAAGTTTTGCCAATCTTCTTTCTCTCCTCTTCTCAACCAAAAGCAAACCATCGGTGATTAAATTTTTCACCACATCATCTTCACGGTTTTCTGAAAGGAGGGTGACGGCAGACGGTGCACCAGGGGTGCGGTACTCAACGTTCAGTTGCAGCACACGATTGCTGGTGTCTTCACGCAGGTATTTCAAACAAAGCTCCAGATATTCCGGATCTTTCGGCAGGGTGACGCAGGCAAGGGAATATTCAGTCGCCAATGGCTTCTCGCTGGTAAAACCTGCTGGAAGACTAGCCAAACGTGACGTTTTCATCGTTTCGTTATTACCGTAATCGATAAACAACACGTGCGCTTCACCACCAGTAACTTTATCCACTTTAGCACGATACCATTCGTCATCGACCGAATACTTAGCAGCACAAATATCACCACGTTTCGGTGTGTAAGCACCAGGAAGCGGCGGATTGGTTTGGAACTCTTGGCGAAGTTTAACACTCATCGCTTCGGCCTTAGGACCCATTGAGACCAACTGGGCGAAAATGTTACCTTCATTCGTTACTTCGGTGACGACAACTTCTTCATAGTTGGAAGCGCGTTCTGGGTTAGCACGATCTTCTTCAACCTTTTGCTCTTCGACTTCTTCCTCGACGTAGTTCTTCCAACGACGCAATTTTTGATTCTTTGCGCTATCTTCTGCGTTCTTTAATTCACGGTAGTATTTCGAGCGGTCTGCGTTTGGATGACAAGCAGCATAACCTTGTTCGACTAAAGCCACGGACAGATTTACGTTGTCAACCCAGAGCCAACCGATGAAATTGCCAGCCTTGTCGGTGGACTCCACGGCGATGGTTACTTCCTTTTGTAAGACACGCTCTTTGGTGAAGATTAAAGCTTCCTCACCGAATGGTTCCGCTGCAGTGGGGGGTTGATTACCCATTGCTGGACGCGCACCTCTTGGACAGTTAATGCCACCCAATAGGAACGTAGCCAAGCAGTGTTCCTTCGGGATGAACAGACGAAGACGAGAACCAGAAGCTACAAACTCGACGATGGCGTTTACACGATCAGCACGTTGGAACGATGAGAAATATTGCTTAGATTTTGCAGAATCCTACAAAAAAATCTTCAAACTTTAGAATATGGTCATTTCAATAAATTTTAACGTTCACAAACTTACAATTTCGTGTACTCTGTGGCTTGGAATATCCTTCTTAGCATGGACACCCTTCAAAGACTTGACGGCTTTAGTCTCAGCTTGCAACAAATCATTGTAGTGGGCGCTGCGTTGATCATCATCTTGCCTATACCTGATAACAGTAGCTAAACCTTTAGATACCAAAGCTTCTGCAACATTAACACCACCAATCGTTACAGTTGCACAAGTCTTTTCTGGGAAGCTCTCCCTCGCTTCTTGAATATAATCCACTGAAACGTGTACTTTTTTGTCGATCAATTTTTTACGCAAAAATTCTCTCGCTTCAAACATCCACGGAATGTCGTACAACGGACGGAAGCCCTTTGGCCGCGGTGCAGGTTTACCATCTTCGTCAGCAACACGACCGGCTTCCTTTGGAGGACGAATGGAAGACAAAAAGATCTTTTTCACTTGACCACTTTGCATTTTCACCATTAACGCATCGCCATTGACTACCTCAACGACAGTACCAGTGAATTCTTTATCTTTATTTGGAATAATTGGCGCATTTGATTGCCAATCCTTCCACATGCGCTTCTTGGCATCCTTCGCCTTCTTCTCCGCAGCGCGTAACTTATCTGCACCGGATTTCATAAACGCAATAGACCAATCAACGCAGCGACCCAAACCCTCAGCCAATAAAGCTTCGGCAATATTACCTTTGGGGTGTAAAATCGACCCCACAAAGTTATTATTGTTCACTGACTCTAAAATCACCTCAATATCGCGTTGCAACAGTCTGGTTTCGACGTAGAAGCGAGCTTCTTTCGCAAAAGGCACTTCCACGGTGGCATCGGGCCGGCCATTGCTGTCGATTTTAAACGCTGGACAACGAATGCCCGAAATCATAAGGGTAATATGTTGGAATTCCGGTAGAAGGAAGCAACGCACCGTCGAGCCATCACGAACATGCTCAATGATGGCTTTGATAGGTTTACCACCGGATTTATCGACGAAAGCGCGCATGTTTTCGATGGACCATTTGATGTCACGAACGTGTTCGGATGGGTTTGGTCCCCATTTTCCTTTCCCAGCGGCTTTGGCAGCATCTTCCAACTCGGCGATGCTGGCATTGTCGGGAGTGCGGCGTACGGTTACCAAACCTTCACGGACTAAGCTTTCGGTGATATTTTCCTGCACACCATCTTTTACCAAAAACACAACGCCGTATTCGCGGGTCGCGTTTGGTGGTTTTTCAAATTTGAAGCTGACTTCTTCACCGACGAGTTTTTTACGTAAAAATTCACGTGCTTCCCATGCCCATGGTTCGTCTTTCGTGTCCTCAGCACCGTCAGTGACACGACGGGCTAGTTTCGGGGCAGTTACACCTGAGAAGATGATTTGTTTTTCCGGGGGTGGTGCGCCTTGCAACGCACGGATGATAACAGAGTCTCCGGAGAGAACCTAACAAAAATTTAAATTTAATAATCATGATTTTCTTTATCAACTAAAGTAAATAGATAAACTAAAGATTAAAATTTGAAAAAAATACTACATTATATAATTTTTATATATATAATATTAACAGGTTTAAACTAAAATTTATTGTTAAAAAAAGGTCAACTAATCAGTGACCACTCAGCCCGTAAACTACAGCAGACTAGATGCCAACTCACACGTGAGGTTATACTGACTTCAACTTAAATTTAACACAAAACACTAAACCGCAACTCAAAAAAACCTAACAATATCGACGCGTGTGTAAGCACACAACTCCGGTACAAAACATGAACCACATTATTACTCAGTAATCATCACTAAATCATTTAAAATGTTAATAATTCGTAGCCATATGTCGTACTTTAGTACCACAACGTGCCAACCAGGCACTCTTTCACGTCCAACGTGTGTACTCTGTATGTGCCAGTGCGGACCAAACACTCGCGTTTCCATCTCGCATCCATCATGGAAAACTTTGACTGAAAACCTTCACCAAGTAGCTTTGTATCGCCACAACTAAATCTTGTACGATTTCGTGAGGGTTGTAAACAATGATTTGTATTGAGTACTTACTTGTTTAACAATTCCTCGAGTCAAAGTCGGAGTCTGCTGGGTCGTCATCGCGAACACAAGTCGTACACTGCGGCGCGTACACTGTGTACTCGCTTGGCAGCGAGTGGTTAAACGTCACCACCAACAAGCGCGAGTCACGTGACGCGGCAGGCACCTCAGCGGCGAAAGCTGGGAAAGTCGATGATGACTTGGACAAGTGCGGAGCTTTCACTTGCTTAATGGATGTTGGAGGCATTAATAACGAGATTAAAGGGCATTTTCAGTCATTGGGTACGTAAATTTTTGTTTGTTGCACGGGTTAATCGGCGTTCATTGCGGCGATTACGACGTGATGTGGCAGGAGCGTCATTTTTGCGTCATTTTGAATGGCACAGCGTGGAGCTTTCAATATAGACTACTCAACGAACACGTTCACAATTAATATAATGTTTTTTGTTTTGTAAATTCATACTAATTTAAATAAATAATAACATAATATTACAGAGACAACAATAATAATAATTTTCTTGTTGTAAAAACATGATAGTTGAAAAAGCTTTTAATTGAATTTATTTTAATAAAAACTGGTTTGTACATTGAGCTTTTTAAATATCCGCTAGATGTCGTCAGAACAAACTAAGATTTTATCAGTTTTTATACTTAATTTTAAATAGATTTATTATAAACGTTCTTAACTAGTTAAGAACATAAAATATTAATTTAGTATTGCGTTGTAACATTTTCTTATCAATTAATTAAGTAAATATCATTTAATTTATTTATTGTAACTGAAATTATTCAAAATTATGTTTTGTGTATAACTGGTTGCGTTTGTAATGTCCTTGAACGCATTCATGATCTCAAGCGGGTGTTGGGCGATTTCTGCCTGCCGATCTGAAGAATTATAGCAACAAAGAGCGATAATCATACAAAATAAGCAGTAAACCACGTAGAAAATACCCAAATTAGTGTTTAATATGTGATTTTATACATAAAAACTTGTTTAAACAAACAAATGGCAGTGAAAAATCCATGACGACGTTGTGTTGCTAGTAATACTAGTGATCATGTCGAAAAAATTAAAGAACTCCGTCGCTTCTTTGCTTCCAACAAAACCAAGAGCTACTGGTAAATCCAACAAGTCCAAGACTTTACCGAAAATCACCCACGACTCGTTATTAAGCGCAGTAATCGGTGCTGGGAACCTGGAGAAATGGACGCAACTGAAAAACACTTCAAATTGCAAAAGTAATGAAGACTTTGTTAAATTCCTGTTGGAACTTGCAGCTAATCATTTTAAGTAAGTTTTCTTGTTCATTTCTAATTACAAATAAAATAATAAATAATTATATTACATGGAATTACATGAAATTTCTTTTTTTTATTGTAGAAATATTAAGTGTACAATTTTTAATGGTAACCATGGCAACCATGATCCAAAACCCGAAAACAAAATGGAAGGCAAAACAATAGAGACTGAAATTACACAAGATGATGAATTACATTTAAAGAGTAAAAATAAGAAAGAACATAAACATAAAAAGCATCGAAAGTTTAAAGAAGAAGGTACAAAATGTGTTGATGTGAAACAAAACAATTTAACTACAAAATGTGATACAAATAAAACAGAGGACAAGACAAAAGTTTATTTAGCAAAGCCAACTATTGCTAGTAAAAAGCGGTTTGATTGTGAAACTAATAATAAAGTTACAAATCATGATTTACCAAAAGTGAGTTTAACTAAAACAAAACCAAGTATTATGGTTAATATATCCAATGATGTATTACCACTTACATTACAATCACATTTGACTCAATCAATTAACAATCAAACACAGCCTCAAATAAAAACAGCCCCGGTAAGTAAAGTTTTATTAATTGAAGACATTGTTAAAGTAAAACAGGTTGAGGCAAACCTAGAAACGACTAGTAAAGTTTGTAAAATTGATGTAAATGAAATTGAGGTCAAAAAATTGATCACAACTCCCAAAAAACCTAAGTTATTGACATTAAAAGAAAATGAACATGATGTAAGGAAAGCACCTGAATTGTCACAACAATTAGAAGTTAAAGAAAAAGAAAATATTAATGACAATTTGTTGACAACATCACCAAACACAACAAATAGTGAGGTTAAGACCAATGTTTGTTTATTGTGTGACAGTGAACATGATCAAACACAAAATGAAACGTGTCCGGTACAAAATCCGAAAGTATTTATTTCTGATTCTGTTTCCTTGGATTATTATCAAAGTCACGAAGAAAAAGACGAAAATGCTACAACAAAATCAAGTTTTGCGATGAAATCGCTTCCTATTGGCTTGAAAGTCGATGACGTCATACCTAACCAAGATCCATCAGTACCAGAAAACGTTGAACAGCAACAACAAGGTGTGTTTGCTACACAACTTATTGATGCATACACACAATTTGGTCCGTTAATTGCGCCAGTGATTAAAGAAGTGGATGTTGCCGAAGATTGTACAATGCGGTTTATGTTCGAAATTGTTAAGAGTGAAACCGAAAGGATTTATTTTAACGCTGAGAACGAAGAGGTTAGTAATTGGGTTAGGTTTTTAAGACCTGCGGTTAGCAGAGAACAAAGGAATTTGTTGGTTGTGCATAAAGACAATGAGGATTGTTTATGTTTTGTTACTACGAGGAGTATTACGAAGGGCGAGGAATTGGTTTATTGGCAGGATGACGTTAGTGGGAATAAAAAAAAGATGGAGAAGACTAGTGAGTAAATATTATATTAAATTTGCTTGGCCCTTACTTTTTATATGATGGTAATGTAATTTGTTATATTTCAGTGTGTGGAGGTTGTAATATGATGTTTCAACATCCTTTACATTATAGAATTCATTGTTCAGTATTCCACGACGTTCGTTACAGCCTTACAATACGTAAATATCATTGTAAAGTTTGTGGGGCTGCAGTTTTAGGTAAAGAAAACATAATGAAGCATGCAAGTGAATTACATAATGGACAAGGAGCTTATCAGTGTAAATTTTGTAAAAAGGTTAGTAGTTAAATGTGTTTTTATCACGTTTTACGTGTTATAAACTCTAAACTTGTGGATTGTAGTATTTTTTACGTCTACATTACCTTGAAATGCATCGAACCTATGGCTGCTCAGCGAATCCACATCGCTCGCGCCCTCTGTGTGACTTTTGTGGTCGTAAGTTCTGTCAACCACAAAAATTAAAAGTACACATCAAACGTATGCATAGTGGTGAGTTTTGTATAGATATTGTTTAAATTTATATCTAATATGTGTTTTATTAACTCATTTATAGATATGTCAGAAGTATTAAAAGAATTTCAATGCAAAAACTGCATGAAATTACTTGGCTCTCGCGCTGCCCTCCAACGGCATTTTAAGGAAGTGCACCAGAAGCAAATGGACGGTGCGTGCGCATGCAGTAAATGTGGGAAAACATTTCAAAATAAAAGTAATTTAAAGATACATATGTTAACTCACAGTGGTATTAAACCTTTCAGGTGAGTTTTTATCAATAACACTGGTAAAATGTGAAAAAAAGTGAAAATCTTATTCATATTATTTAAACCAATTTTATGTATGCAATCCGTTTTTTTGAGTAATGATTTTTTGAAAATGTTGCCCATTTTGGTGCAATTGTTGGGTAAAGTTGCAAATGTCTCTGGTTTCAAATATTAGAATTGAATGAGACAAAATCGTATGTATTCTCTCTATTAGTTTATCGTCAATGTGTACTAAAATTCAATCACCTACTAATTATTTTCGTTTTTAATATAATTACTGTTTTCGGAAAAAATAGTTCAACTTACGGAAGTTTGCTAAAACAGTAAATATAGACCTCAAAATTAAAATACAGCCGTCCTTATATTTGACCGTCTGCGCTTTAAAATGATATCTAATCTAACACATATAGTTTACGTCGATGCATCGAGGCCTCGATAGCCGTGCTTGGCTTGGCGAACCAGCGTAGCGACGACGAGACAATATCTGGTCATCAGAGAGGTATAACCAAAATCGGTTATTGTTATTCAAATTAGAGTATGATAGAAATTTTAAAAACAAATGATTAAATATCAAATTATACTCTGATGTAGGTGCGACCCTTAAATAGGAAATTAATTTATCTGTATCTATAAAAATGGAACTATATATGAGGTTATGTATTGTTCGTATAGGCTCCGAAACAACTGGACCAATTGTCATGCAATTTTCCGAAAGTCAAAAGAATAACCCTTTTGGTGTTTGGCTGTAGGCTCTATTTGGTGCTGATAGGGACAAGCGAAAAATTCTTTTAATTGTTTTTACTAAAAAACAAAAACTAAACGCAAATAACGGATTGCATATTTATAAATATTGGTTAAATAATCTGGGCAAGATGCTTTCGGGTTTTTTGTTTATTCGTGTAATCGTACAATTTTAAAATCTTTCTTTGTTGGTTAGGTGCAACCAAGGTACGTGTTCAGCTGCGTTTACAACTAAGCAATGCTTACAATTTCATTACAAGAAAGTGCACGGCTACACCGAAGATATGATGCCTAAAATCGAACGCAGTGTGGATTATACTTTCCAAGCTTATAGTGGTAATGATGATGACATTGCGATTTTGACGTCAGAACAAAAGACTGATGATGTTACAAGTAGTGTAATATCACCACAAAATGATGCTATTATTGGTAATAATAGTAATAGTAGTAATACAAGTAATATTACTAATGATGAATACCAACCACCAGATGAAGTCGAAGTTGAAGACATCGAACAACAAGATATGGAACCTCAATCACCTCTACGACCATTAACTCCCTCAAATCATCAACAATCACCTCATAACTCATCATCACATTCTAATTCCATAAGTAATAACTCAACTGTAGCAACAATATTGGAAACTTACACTCCAAATATGAAAATTTTAACGAAAGGTAGTAAGAAATGGATTGGTGAACAGGATGTTTATGTTACAAACAATGACATACAATCGGATGTTCACACAAATCAACTTAATCCCATTAACCCTATAAATCCATCACATCATCAAACATACGATACACCCAAAAACTTAGGTTATAATCGTCATGAATCATCCGCGAGTTTGTTAGTCGAAGCAGCCTTAGATTCGGTCTGTAGCGAACCAAACATTGACATCGATGTGAATGTGACAACACCCTGTACAGAATCTTTGGTTAATAACTTGTATATTAATACGCTGTCGAACACTGTACACGAAAACTCTTTGGTTGATGTTACTTACTCACAGTCGGTAGATGTCACTGATTCGCGCGATATTAACCTCATAAGCCCGTCGGTCAACGAACAAATATCTGTCACGGATGATATTGATGAGTTGCGACATAACCACAATCAATCTATCGGCATTGATTATAGTAGTTTTCATCAGGAAGATTTTAGCCCGCCGAATTCACCGCGTAATTTTCGAGATTACATTACGAATAATAGTCCCCAGCCTCAACATCATCTACATAACCATAATCATCATCAGCATGTACAACACGGTCAACATAACCACAATCATGGTGTTGTCGCAAGTCCACCTCGGTATGATTTTGGTTCGGGAGTTAATGTTAATGTCAACGTGAATGAAGGTTCGGATGATTCTAACAATGGTATTGGGGTGCAAAATTTATCACTACATCCGGATGTAGGGGTGGGGAGTGGCAATACAAGGGATGGGATTCAGTTGGATTTATCCATTTATAAATCACATTACGCGTTTGATACGTCGTTGAATTTTTTGAGAAAGGATAGTAGCAAACGGTTAGAGTTTATCGATGTGGATAATGATCATGATGATAACCGTGATGGTAATCATAAAAATTATTTAATTGATAATGAGGATACGAATAAGTTTAGTTTGAATGGGAATGTGGATAATGATAATTTAGATTCGGAGTTGAAAGATTTCGAAGGGATGGATGATAATGATTTGACCAATGAGCAGGATGCGAAGAGTGATAAGGATTTGGATTTGTCGATGCGTGTGGCTCCATCTTCGGATATACGGTCCAAGTTTGATTTGGATTTGGACTTGAGGAAGACTTATGATATGGATAGTGATATCCGCCGAAGTTATACTGACTCTTTGGACGATTTTAGAATGAAAAATTATGATTTGGATAATTTGGACGCGTTGCGCAGTAACTTGGAGAGGAAAACGTACGAAAGTTTGATTGAAGACTTTCGTAGCGATCGAAATTTTGAGCCGTTAGTGTTGAATCCTTCGGAGTTACAAGGTTTAGACATGTCTGCTCGTGGTTATCATAATTATCCTAATCTCAATCGGTATCACCACTTGTATCCGGAAGTGGATAGACCTAGTGTTGATTTGAGGTTAAATTACAGCCCGCCACAGCCGCCACCTGCTTACACTCATCCGGATATTTTACGTGTATCGTTAGATCTTGCCCAGCCAACCCGACACTCTGTAGATTTAAGTTTAAGATCACAGATTGCTAATTCTAGGTTATTAACTGAACATACTAGGTTAGGTTTGGATCAACCTAGATTACTACCTGGTGATTTAACCGTAACTGCCCCTAGACATATTCCCCCCGATAGGTTAATATCTGACATGTCTAATAGAATATTATCGGATCATACGACCAATAGACTGTTGGGTAATGATCAGCTTGCTGCGCCGCGGTTGATTGGTAATGAGCAACGAATGTTACAAGATGATAGATTGCAAGTTTTGGAGCAGAATCGTCTGTTAGGTAATGGATCAATGTCACCAGTTTCGTATAGTGGTTATTCAGTATCGCCAAGTCCGTATCATCCCACTGCCCTACCGCCTCGACCACATGCTACGTCACCGAATTCAGCGCCGTATCATCATTATTCTGCTTATTATTAATGTTTAACTGAACGTACTGATTGTTTTCTAGTCATTTGGTTACTTATGTGCCAAAATATAAATTGTTTTTAACTAATTTTTGTGTTTTTTTGGGGAAATGTTAGATTTTGTTAATTAATATCCTGTATGTTATGGTTTTGAGTTACGCTGTATTGTATGTTTTGTTTTATGTTTTGTATGGTGAGTTGTAATTGGTTGTAATACGCACGCATGCGCGTTGCACGTCGTGTGCGTGGTACGTTTACGACTCGGCAGTTGTGTTTACGTCACGGCCGCGTCACCAAATTCTCGTCCGGCTTGTCGTGTGTTGTGTGGTGTCGTGGTCGCCGCCGTCGCCGAACGCAACTCCTCTCGCTGTGTGTGCCAGTTGCCCCGTCGTGCCCGTATCGTGTGCTCTGCTTCGTAAACTGCACGTTGCCGTGAGTTCGAGAAACAAAATACTAACGCCAAGATGGAGATCGTCACCGAGTTGATTAATAACAAGCTGGCGTTGTTGGTGGTGCCCGTTGTCGTGGGGTTGTTTGCGCTGGTGTTCGCTTTTGGGTTTAAGAGCGTCGCGCAGCCGAAGTTTGAAAAGATAGCCGCGTCGGCAGCCGGTGGTGATGACAAAAAGAGTTCGAAAAAAAAGAAGATCAAAGAGAAGGTGAGTGTGGTTTGATAGAGGGTTTCTGGTTGATAGTATGGTTGCGTAAAGTTTTAGTGTGATAAGGAAGTGTGTGATAACACGTATGGTCGGGTCCTCGGTGACCGCCACATCGAGGGGCCGACCTATTGTTAGAAAAGTGGGTTAGAGCTCGCGGACTCAGTGTCAGGTCCACCATATGTTTCTGGCAAAACGCGCATCGCGACGTGGAAATTATAAATACCCGACGGTAATTATTTTTGTATTTGAGCCACTTTACACGGCTTGCTTTATTAATTCCGCGTTATTACACGTGTATTACACATTTGGCACTTGTATCTGTCAAAAATGTGCTTATCTGAATTAAAACTGTACTTTACTAGTTTCTATATTAAATCACAAATAAATCCCTTATAAAATAATTCAGTAAATCCAAATAACGATTAAATGGTTACAGAAAAATACTTCTAATGGCCATGTGGTTAGTGATAAAGCCACACCAGTGAAAGAAAAGAAATCACCAGCCAAGGAAAAAGAACAAGCCACACAAGAAACACCTAACAAACAAGCCAAGAAACAAGAAAATAATAAGCAAGCAGAGAAAAATAAGAAGAATGAAGCTCTTAAAAAGAAGGAAACCACAGAAGAAATTAAGAACAAAAAGAATAAGAAGGCTTCTAACGAAAAACCCTTGGATTATGATGATGGTGATTGGGAAACTGTACCATCAAAAGCAGACAAAAAGAAGAAGTTGGAGAGTCCTGCTAAGAAGGATAAGAAAAAGAGGCCTGAAGAAAAGAAAACTGTAGAAATCAACAAGTCGGCTAAAGAAGTCGTGAATCAAGAGCTTCGCGAAAAGAACAAAAAAGAAAAAGAAGAGGTTATTGTCGAAAAAATTGAAGAAATTAAAGTAACTCCTGTTATTGAAGTGCCAGCTCCAGTTGTTGAAGAAAAGAAAAAGAAAGACAAGAAACCAAAGAAGGAAGAAGAGAAGAAACCTGCTGCACCAACACCTAAACCTGCAGTTATTGAAGTTGAAGAGGTTAAGGAAGTTAAGGTTAAAGAGGTGAAAAAAACTGAAGCAGTGAAAACAGAAAACGCTGCTGTGTTTGATGAACTCGGTGGTGAGTTAAATATTTTACAAACAATTTAATTAAACAACTTTCAATAAACATGTTTTTTATTATTTTTTTAATGGTGTTTGTTAATTGTTTTTAATTAATTTAATGTTTTTTTTTAATTTGTTTAGATACGTGGTCGGAGCCCAAGGCGAAGAAGAGCAAGAAGAAAGCACGTCGCGATAATTAGTTTATTACTCACACGCGCGTTATCAACTTTTTACTAGGTACATGATGCAGATGCTATGTGCGCAGATGCAGGTCCACCGTCCGCCCACACGGCGATAACGAATCATCAAAACATTATTTAGAACGTTCAAAAACACCTCGCCTCAATAAAAATCCGTTTTGTATTAAATAAACAGGATTTGTTGATGCTAACTTTGAACGTTGACATGAGGCATTGAGACGTTGAGACACACGATAATCTATTTTTATCAACTACGATAACTACGATAATTGCATTCCAGATTTACTACAAATACAAAGTAATATATATGAATAGATTTTAATAATAATAATCACTGGTACTGATGTATATATAGTATTGTGTGTAGCCAAATTCACAGTCGACATCCGCAAATGTAATTAGTGTGCCAATTCTTTTGTAAAACTGTAAAAAAATAATCTCAAATTATGAAGGAAAATTGAAAAACAATGTACATTTAAAAATGAAAAACACAAATTGTAAGACGAGAACAATGGCCTTAATCGTTGATTGAAATTGTTTGCCACGAAACAAACGAAAATCATCGGGATAGGGTTAGGTTAGAAATAAATAATTTATGAATTAAGACGACAACAAACACACACACTTGATAGAATTGTATGTAAAGTAAAAGTAAGGTTAGGTATATTTTGCGACGATTTGTAACCAATTGCGTGTGAGACTGATATCGTGGATTTTTTGTTGTTGTTTTTTTGCAATCGATTAACGTCTTCCAAAGCAATTTTAAAAAAAAAATCTCTAATCTTAAATTTTCACATTTGCTGTCAAAATGTAAGGTTGAAGGTTATGTTTTGTTGGCTTAGCAACATCCGTTTTAATCCGTTGTTTAAAACACTACATACTACATTGATTATTATAAATGGCAACAACAAGAACAAAACACGGTAAAAATAGTAAACAATGAAATTAACGAAAATAACGCATGAGCATTTTTAAAAAATTCCGTTTGTTATGTTAGTGTTTTATAATTATGTTTAATTAATTATTATTAGTAATTAATTATAACATTATTTATTATTAATTGCATTTATTTTGAGAAGTTTGTAAAATCCGGTTAATATTTTGGTGTGTCTTATCAATTGTTTTGTGTTTTTCCTAACTTGCGTTGTTTGGCGTTAGAGTTTGTCTTACAAATCTCTTTGTTTATGTCACATTTAGATCATCTGTTTTGATTGGTTAGTCGTGTGTTTTGTTTTGTTTACGTGTCGCTAAAACGCTAAAATCAATGATGCTATTGTCATGATTCATGATATTACTCTATAAGACAGATTGTAACATTTTATACAAAACTGTAATCTGTGTAAGGGAGGTGTGTGTACAATTGTGTGTGAATGTTTGGTGAATGCGTGGATTACCATTAGTACCATAGCTTCCATTCTGTGTGTGAGTGGTGAGTTTTGTTGTTTCTTTTCTAAACATTAGGATCATATTGTACATAAAATGTGAGGTTATGTGGGTTTTATGTAAAAATTTGAATTCGAAGTAAAACGTTTTTTTCGTTTTTACTAAAAAAAAAAGATTTATATACATTATACAATGATGTGTGCAACTATAATTATAATATATTTAAAATTACGGGGATGTTAATAAGAAAATGTATGCAAATTTAAAGAAAAAGTACCAACTGAGTAATACTACAATTTGTAATTGATTAACTGCTGATGTTTAATTTTTTTTGAAATTAAGGAAAGTTAAGAAGAGGGTTTAATAACTATACTTTTTTGAAATAAAATGTACGAAAATCAAGGTCTGGGTTGTTATACATTAACTTAAGTCATCGTACGTCTTTCTGGGAGGTATATTTGTATAAATATATTTTTAAAACTTACGTTTGTCATGTTTTTTACAAGTTTATATTTTTGTACAATTACAAATCACTTTTTGTTTTTTGAATCTTTTTGACATAACCTAAAATTAATCAAAAACGTACATTTTTTAACCTTGGCCGCCAATGCTGATTGGTTGGCAGAAATTACTGTGGGTAAAGTTTAACGTATGTTTGGTTGCGTACATTAAAGTTTTATTACAAAGAATTTATTTACAGTTTTTACAAGTTTTACAAATTTTTAGAGTTTTGTACACTTTATACAAATTCAATTCACATTCTTTTGTTTATTTTGTCCCCAAATTAATGCTGAATTAACCTTAAAAACATTTAAAGCCATTAATTGTAGTTGACATGCATGTCAAGACAAGATGGCCAATACTTTTAACTTTTTGGTGTTTTCTTCGGTGATTTCGATCGTTTTAGACTCTTTTCACGTTTTGTAGCTTTAGTTCTTTGTTCAGTTGATTGTTTCTGTGCTTTTTTCTTTCTCGGTGAGTGCGTCGTATGTATTTTTTTCTTTTTTGTTTTCTTGCGCGACTTGCCTGTACCCAAATCAATCGAAATCACTTTGGATGCTGGTTCCACGGGCTCTAGTTCGATTCTTGTAAAACAATCGTAAATTAATTGCGTACAAGATGAACCTAAACAAGTATAATTCAATAATTAACAAATATAGTTGATTGCAACGTTTCCACTAATTGTTTGAGTTAGTTACCGGTGCAAAAATCTTCCATACATTCAGGGCAATTTAAGGGACGATACTCCAACGCTCCCGATTTACTCTTAACACGTTTCAGTTGAGGATCACGCGTTAAATTTCGTTTATCGGTTAATTGCGTCTTGAGTTCTGCTTTTTTTAATTCCACCATTCTACAATACGAGGTTAAAGGTTTGGTCATTTATTATCAAAACTAACAAATTTCAATAAAATGTGTTGTAAGTGGTTTAATTAAGGTTTCAAAACTGTGAGGAATGTGCAACGGATACTTGGTTGCATAACAAAACATTAAAAAAATTATATAAACAATTTATTAACCACAAGACACAACAAACCTAGAATAGAAATCTTCATCCAATTTATTCTTGGGACGAATACTCGTCAACATTTTCCAATCAATCGGCACTTTGGCTAAATCTTCCAGTTTCAAACCTTTCATCTCATCCGGCGTCGGATCTTTAAACGTAAAATTTTCTTTCAGTGCTTTAAAATCTTTCTTTCCAGTTTTAAATTTCATCTTTTTCACATTATCTTTAACTTTACAATCCTCCGGTTTGACTTTTTCCGGTTTCATTTTAAAGTCCGGTACCCGATCAAACATCTGGCGAAACTCTTCTTTAGTATTGATCGTCATTTTACTAAAATCCAACACAGGACCGGAGTCCCGTTTTTTTGCCAAGAAGTCATCCATTCTCTTTTCGTAAATTTAAATTAAAATTTTGTTATTTAATAACTAAAAACACAATAATTATTATTTTTAGCAAAAAAAACAATAAAAACAAAAAAGTAACGCCCATACTTATTAATTATTGTTGTTAGTAACTATCTGTAATCTGTATTCAAATTTTAAATAAATTATTTAATGTTAGTTTTGCGCGGTTTTAAGTTTTTGAGGTTATGGATTTCTACTGGGCGAGTACAACGCACTCCTGTCCTCCCAGTTATCTTTCAACATCAAATCATTATGTATCGATGTTAATTTATCCATAATACCATCTTCAACCCCTAAATTATTATTATGATTGTTATTATTTACACAAACGGGCAATTTATCACGATACTCTCTTGGTGTTTCAATGCGCATAATATCCACTCGTTGTGAATCACGTTGTGTATCACGTGCGTTCTGGGTTGCATACCTTTCTGTATTAACTCCAATTGTATTATACCCACATTTACAACAACAATTTTGTTGGTTATGTTGTTGTTGATTATGCGAGTTATGAGCTTTCGTCCGAAAATATATATGATCCTTATCGCTTTCTAAAGGTATAATCTCAGTCTGGTAAACTTTGATATTCTCCGCATACAATGCATCCTCTTTCCTCCAAAACCCTCTCTTACTTCTTCGATAAGTCCTTGGACTACCAGTTTGGCTATCATCACTCGAATAACGTTTATCGTCATACGTTTTACTTTGTCTTAATTTCTGTCGCATCTTCCGCCGTTGATACAATGGATCTTTTTCTGATTGTTTTAAGTATCTAGTCGGCGGTCGATTAACCCCCCACTTAGGCCTAGTTGTTTCTTGTGCTTCCATTAATTCCCCGTGACGCATCTCACTCCGCGATCTTCGTTCTTTCCGACTACGAGTTTCATAACAAATTTCAATATTTGCTAGTTTCTCACACAATTCCTTGCGATAATCCGGAAAATCAGTCTGTGTCGCACTGTCACACGTGGTTTTTTTATTTCTGTATTGCGTGGGGGTCAATAAACGATTTTCTGTTCGAGTTGTTGATGTTGATGATGACGAATTTGTAAAGTTCGTCAAATTTGTGAGGTTAGTTATGTTAGCTAGTGTCTGAACTGAACTGGTCGATAATGCAGAAAATGGCAGCGTTGGTATTGTAGGTATCGTTGGGATTAATACAAATTGTACGTTTTGCTGTAAGGACTCTTGGTTTTGAAATAGTAGAGCTAGATTTTCATTTGTTAGGTTTACAAATTGATTGGAGTTTTGGGCCATGGAGGGCGTTGCACTTGGTAATGTACTGACAGTACTCACAGAATCACTGTCACTTTGTGACGTTGTTTTTTCACGGACAACTAATTGTTTATCTTCATTATCACTCACTAACAACTTGTTATCATCGTTTTTTTCTTGTTTTTGTATTTGTTGATCATGTTTTGTTTCTTTGTTTTCTTTATTTTGTTTATTTTGATTTTCATTATTTTTTATTAAATTTTCTTGCAATTGCAGTTCGTTATTTTGATTTTTTCTTAATTTATCATCTTTATCACTGTTTAGATTGTTTAATGAATTGAATTGATTTTGTCTCATTAATCTCTGTTTCAATTTCTCTTCTTTAGCTTCCTTCTCCGCTATTTCAATAGCCTCACGTAGTGCTTCTTTTCGTTTACGTTCGCGTTCTTCTTTATCAAGCCTAAGACGCTCTTGTTCTTGTTGCCGTTGTCGTTCTTGTTCCTGTTCACGCACAAACCGTCGTTCTTCTTCGTATTCTTCCCTTAATCGACGCTGTCGTTCTTCTTGCCGACGTTTTTCACGCTCTTCCAATTGCTCTCTGATTGCTTCTTGGTGTGCTAAAGCTACTTGACGTTTACGTTCACGTTCCGCAAGTTCTGCAGTGTCGATTGGTACGTTTTGGCCACGAATATAACACCTAAACATACAGAAAGAAAGTTCAGTAATTGTAACACGGATGGCGTAATTAGCAAAAAATCATCATTACCTGTTAGTATTCGAACTTGAGCTGGTACAAGGGCGCTCGCCGTAATCTTGTTCGGGTGATTCTGCCGGCGACGAATTGTTAACCACAACGAGTTCGGTGTCGTCGCGTTCTAAACCTCTCTTGACCCAACCTGGTGCTCCTGGCGCAACGTCGTCGTGTGTTTCTTTTGAGGTTGTTGTCGGTGGTTCCCAGTATCTACCCAAGTGGACGCCACGGTCGCCCCATTTGAGACGATCCTCTCGCCCACTGGACGATGACTCGTAGCCGTTGTTGGCGTTGATGGAGGCGTGATGAGCGGCGACGAGCAGTTGCCGATTGTGGTGAAATGCTGGCTGGTGCGTTGGTGGCGGCGGCGCGTGGTGTTGGCGAAGAGAGTCGTGGCTAGCGCGCGGCAAATGCTCCGGAGTGTGGTGCGCGTTGTCGCTGCCATAGCCTGACGTCTCGCCGCCCATCTCTTTATCAGATTTCTCGTCTGGCGAGTAAGTAAAGTGCTGGTTTTTATACAGCGGCGGCAATTGTTGCGCGCCGCTGATGGAGGCGGCTGAGTGCTGCCGTCGCCGCGGTGTGCCGCACGATGATGTGGTTGAGAAGGACGAGTCACGTCGTATGTATTCGGTCTCTTTTTGATATTTGGTAACATAACGTGTTCTAGAAACAAATTACAATACAAATTAAAAAAACGAAAAATTGAGTCATCAATTCAGTAAATCATTTTTTTCTGCATTAATATTTCATGAATCATACATTGTTGATGAGTTTTGTAACCTTGAAATATGCTAGAGGGCGTTGTATGATCACCTGATACGTTCAGAAGGTGTTTATTGTGTGGCCTATAATTACACAACGAGTAATAAAACAATCATAACCTAAAAGTGCTCACACAAGTCATTAAATCATTTTGTCATTGTATTATATCGTTCTTGTAGAGGCAATGAACTGTTATTGCTTCGTTTGTTTGTTTTCTGGTGTCTGTCCTGTGAATAATTCCGTGTTTCATCAACCCTCAAAGAACTTCAAGGTATTTACAACGTAATGCACGTTTGTGTATGATTGCGGGCGTTGACCAACAACAAAAGGTCGACATTGTGAGCTCACATCACAAATAAATCAATAACCTGCATAACATTGAAATAAACGAATAAATTTGACGTTATCGTTGGTAATAATCAACAAAAATGTTTTAATTTCGTAAAAATTGTCATATTATGCAACCAACTAGACATGAATTATTACTAACTCTTTATGTGATAAACTAATTAGTGTTTTTGTAAACAAAAATTGATTAAATGACAACATTAATTTATAACCAGCATGTAATTTAATTATTTGTTGCTTATTTTGATGATTGCAAACGATGAGAAACGACGGAAAACTATGATGAATTAATAAGTGCCATCATTTATTTAATGAATAAAGTACACGTGTCTTTGTACTTGCGCCAATTACACCTGGGTATTTCCATTTTTACGGCATGGCATATTAGTCATCAATTGATTGATTAAAGATTTTAATTTTTAATTATTTTTATTGCTTTGAGTTTGATATTTTGTAATATTAGAGGAGTTATAACCTTAAAATTAATAATTTATTGTATTTGTGACATTGACCTTTGACTTTTCTTTTTTTTCTTTTACGACGATAACAACATTTATTTATTTATATAAACTTTTTTTTTGTTTTGAAATTTAAATTGTGAATTGTCACGACTTTTATTTCAACACAAAAATTGATTTTCTGATTTTATTTCTCCGTTTCCTTTTTCTGCGTGTTTCCGTTTTAGTTTACTGTGTGGTTTGTAGTGAATTAGTTTCCTAACGTTTAGTTTATTTCTAATCCTCGTTTTGTTCGCTTGGGTGAAATGTAATGTGACTGACCTAGGTAAAATCGAAATTTTGGTATTCATGCGTTATTTTCTTCGTTTTTCTATATTTCCTCGTTTCACTCAAAGGTTTTCAGCAGGATTTTGGTAAATTCTATGTACTTAAGTGAGTTTTATGCGTGCGATAACCATTTAAGGGGTGGTTTTTCACGTTTAACGATTGAATACATTGAGGAAGAAATCTGAGCTGACCTTAATTACTTTTGGGTTATTTTTAGTTTAGTATGGTTTTTTAGGTTTGTTAATTAACCGTAGAAGTAGGAAGTAGGTTTGAATTAACATAAAATGACGTAAATATATAGTATATATCAGGGGTGTCAAACTCAATTTTGCAGAGGGCCATATATTAAATTTTGAATTCGTAGTCGGGCCGGATTAAAAAAATCTGTATTTATATTTATATATATAAAATTATATATTTT
>JARJDS010019404.1:0-18510 GCA_030264155.1 Atheta pasadenae | reverse complement strand
GCGGCATTGGTCTTCAAAGAGCTCACAGTGCCAATATGTACACGTATTGGCGGCAAAATATCCCTTTGTTGTGGTTACTGAAAATCTACGAGTGCGAATGGTGTTTTGGCCCTAAAAGTGTTAGGATGTGTTAGAATTTTATTGTTTTGAGGGAATTTAACTAAAGCTAGCATAGAATTCGTTTGTAAGGCAGCGCATTTCCGTTAGCGTCGCCATAATTCCATTAACGTGCAAACGTGCAAACAGTTATCTTCAATTTCGCATTTGGAAACGAGCACAAAACTAGCGCATAAATGAACACAAACACTGGAACGAACACACAACATTCGCGGAAACATGTTCTTCGTTCGCGCCGCGCGGCTCTTCATGCTCTTTTCGCGCCAACATGGCGCAACGCGAATTTAAAGCGACGCGAAATTTATCGCTATTGTCTTAATATCCATTTCGGAATGTGAAACAATGCATTAATCTGCTTGTCTTAGTGTTGAAGTTGAGTGTTGCCAGGGCCAAGTCACAATATGGTTTTGACTGACAAAACTTTAGTTTCGTACTTTCAATATAATATTTTCAACTAAATTCCTACAAATAAACAAATACTACATTTCTGTACATTTATCTTTCAAATTTGGTTATGATAACATTCAAAATGGCGGTGTTATGACGTAAAAAGGTCGGTAAAGAAGAAATTCTTGTTTTGTGCATATATTGGTGGACTTTAACCTTAAATATTTTGATTTCTGTACTGATACATAAAGTTTTAAAATGTCAGTATAATAAAACATGATATCTTCTAACTATGTTGCAAATTTGGTTGATATATCATCCAAAATGGCGGAGTTATGACAAAAAAATAATTATGTCTGCATAAAAACAAATTGAAAATTTGAATTCATAATATTTCGACGAAAACGTAAATTATTTCCAAAAAAAATCTAGTTTATTGTTTTATAGCCTCGTAGACAATAAATTTCCATATGGGATCGGTTGAAACTTTTACCTTAATGCATTGTGTGTGGCCTAACGCCTTCGCAAAAGAAACAAAAAAACAAAACTTGGTAATCTATTGAACGTCGCGACGCATAAAAGATGTATCCAAACAGGATGAAACCAATTGAAATAAATTTTGAATGCAGACCGAACTTAAACAATTAGTTATTAAACAATAAGTATTTAGATTTTGATTTCGATTCGTACAGAACTTTGTTTTGTTTCGTTCAACACAGCGAAAGGAATTATCCATTGTGTGATTGTGTTTCTCGTATTGTTCGTTTGCGATCTCGTCTTCCTGTTTTCAGTCGGCGGACGCGTCAATTGTGAAAATCTCAGCGCCAACATCTGCTCCATCTTCTCTTTCTGCCTCTTTCTCTGTGGCGCTTGTAACAATGCCAAAGAACATGTTGATATGCCGCTGGTGCAGATACACATCGAGTACGCGTGTAGACTGTGGAGAATTACCATTTCAAAGAGCAATTTATAAAGAATGCAGGAGTATTTTTTTCTATCGCGGACCATCGAAGCAAGTCAAACAAGCGGTGTGCCAGCCAGTTGCGGATAGGAAGCTGAAGAGTGGAACGCACCAAAGAGAACGTGCCTAGATAACGGTATGCACCCGTTCGTTTCGCTTGCATTTCATTGCGCATTCGTGGTCTGCGTTTAATTCGAACTTTCATTACGTGGATAGCAAAAAAAGTCAAGTTTTTACTTGCATTATTGATATATAACGTACAACGGGTGTTAAGTTAGGTTATGTTTACATCTTAGGTTAGATTAGATACAAACTCAACTTAACCTAACTCAAAATGGCACAGTTATAACCAAATCGTGACAGAAAAACAATATTTACCAATGGTAATTTGATAACAAATTTCAACATTTAAAACTTTGATTTCCGGGTTATATTTATAATGTTTTTTAATGACAAATTAATAAAACATGTTATTTTCTATCTCCCTTCAAAATATGGTTGATATAACATTCAAAATGGCGGAGTTATGACCAAAAATAGCGGTAAAGTACTAATATCAATTCGTAACCTTTATAGTTGATTTTAACCTTAAAGATTTCTATTTCCGGGTAATATTTATAATGTTTTTGAATAACAAATTAATAAAACATGTTATCCTCTTACTCTCTTCAAAATTTAGTTGATAAAACATCCAAAATGGCGGAGTTATGACCAAAACTGGCGATTTGGTTGACTTTTTTGTACTCACAACAACCCTTAAATGTTTAAAATAGTTTTGATGCTATGTAATATAAACTTATACAAAATTCCATACTACATCTGGCTTTTTAACACATTCCTCAACCAGTAGATAACAAAAACAGCGCTGTAAAACATTTTATCATCTTCTAAATAAATAAAACAAATAACCGCGCAGTATCTGTATAGTCGGTACTCTCCGTAATATTTTTTCCTGAATGAATGCGTAGTACTCGTAAATAAAAGTCCACTAAAAGTACGCGGCATACCGGACGTCCTGGCGTCGGTGTAAATGCAGCAGGTAAAGAGCGTTTCCGGCAATGCGTTGCCTTTATATCCGCACACAATGCATTCGTTAGCGCGTCGAGCTTGAGCGCAAAAATGAAATTCATTCGAGCGCGGCGTTATGTTATATAATTTACTTCTCATTCCCAGTTTTACATTTTTAGTTAAACATTTTACATTTCTCGTTTACGTTTACATTAAAAAAATTCAATAACACCTACACAAATGTAATAAAACGTGACATTTTTGATTTAATTACAAATTAATTAAAACGTAATTTTGTGAATAATTTATTTTATTTTATTGAATACGGACATTGCCATTTCAATGTTTTTAAATGACAATTTGATAAAACATGTTGTTGACTACCTGTCATTAAAATTTGGTTCTGATAAAATTCAAAATGGCGGAGTTATGGCTCAAAATGGCGGTAAGTACTTTTATCAATTGTGTAAGCATGTTGATCAATTTTAGCCCTAAATATTGTGATTTCCGGTTTATACTTCAAATGTTTTTGAATGATATTTTGTAAAACATGTTATCCTCTATCATCCTGCAAAATTTAATAGTTGCAACATTAAAAATGGCTGAGTTATGACCTCAAAATGGCAATTCAGTAATTTTAATAATTCGTAAATTGTTTATGCTTTTGGAATAAAATTGCCATAAAACATAATAATACATATTTAATGTTAAATTAATTAAAACGTAATTTGGCATTGTTATTGTATTTTAATGTATACAAACATTGCCATTTACGTTTTAACCACATTAACTTTTTTCCACTGGCGTTAAAGTGCAAAAAGGGCGAGCCTTACATACATTCGTTATTATTATTATTATAATCATGATTTCAATGCGCTGTTTAATAGGAGCTTTAAACGCATTAAAACGCGCGTGTATTGTTACAAGTATTTATTTACGTCAAAAGGTGTGCCAAATTCAGATCATCAATTCTCGCTTCCTCCGCACATTTTACGACCACGTATGACAATGCTCTCCAAACTACATATTCATACTTATTGTCGGATACTATGTTTGGAGACATTAAGCTGCATTGTATTATGAAAATCAACCAACTAGTAGTTACAACTTTAAGATTTCAGTGTAGGTTGCTTTTATTGGAATTTCTTCCTCGTTGCGAAACGCTACAAACGCAAAGAAAGAATAGTTATGGTCACATTTAGGCGCGTGCGCGACAAATCTATTCAAAACTCACTCAAACTGGAAGTTATACGGCTTCGAGCGATATCAAATCAAATCAAATCGAACCCAGAGAACAACACAACGTTATACAAAGTACAAAAAACGACAAACCTACATTCGACTACCCACGCACAATCGATAGTTCCTGTATGTAAATGTGTGGCGCGCACGCGTAGGTATTTTATCTTAAAGTAAACAATAAATCAAAAAATTATAATAATTTTTAGTTGAACAAACAAACAGATAAAATTTACCGTCAAAATAAATCAAGTTTTGACCAAATCTTAACTGAACATCTGTCTCTCTCGGACTTATACAGTTTTGTTCACCCCTAGCGCACAAATAATGGCCACAAATTTTTATACATATCAAATTATAGCACAATAACTGTAAAAATGTTAATATACTAATATGCATTCATTTGTTACAGATTTGAACCAACTTGTGAACTAGTCCCCGAGAGATGGCGTCACTTGCTAGCATTTAAAGTAACAAATGTAAAACAAGATGTTTCTATGACGGAAATATTCGCATGAATATGAAATTATGTCGTGCATTCTTAGGCAAGAGACGAATGCGCACGTCATGACCTACAATTGCAATTTCATGCATGCTCAACTCTCTCTCTACGCTCTTCTCCTTCCTCGCGTCACATTGCAGTGTTCTTGTCGCGTCCAATTATGTACTACTTTTGCGAGTTTTCTTTCTATTTGCACAGTCAATTTTGTCGCACTGGTTTCAGCACTTTTATTCTCAACCCACCAGACGAAAAACTCTAGTTCACCCCCCAACCCCTCATAGACTTGTTAGCCATGTATGTAGAGTTGCAGAGTTTTTAGTTTTTGAAAATTTTGTTACGAAGCTTTCAGGCTTTTCTAACTAGTACTAGTCATTGAATAGTTAGTTATAAATTGACGAAATTCCGGAAACACGCTGCGGACTAATAGCACACATTTGTCCCTGGTTTCTGGACTTGGGAGTCGGGTTTCGGTTCGGTCTAGGTCTAGGACCTGAAACTGGTACTCTAACTAATATCACAAGCAAAGAACGTTCCACTGAACGTGTTGGGGATGAAATAGGAAATTTACATTTCGCAATTTTAGTTTCACTCCTCTACTGCTGTGAATATGAATTATTTATTATTTATTATAAAATCCATTAGATGTAAATTTTCTGTACATTACTGTACTGTTGTGTGGTGATGCTGAGTTTGTAATATTTACTTATGTGCTTCACATATTTCTCAACGTTATTAATTACGAGTACTAAAATTCATTTATTTGTTTTACAATGACTCAACTGAAGTCACGATATCAGTTTCGTTAAGATAAGAGAGTTAATTAAGCAAACAGAAGTTGTTTATTTTTCGCAGTGAAACAACGAAATAAAACAAAATTTGTTTTTTTGCCATCGTTCAGTTTTGTTTGAAACAAATGATGTTATCCGAGTCGAAAAAATGAGATAACAACAGTTTTGAATATTAGAAACAGTTGAACACAGCTGAACGGAAGTGGGTCGCGTGCTTCGTTGATTAGTTCATGATAAAATCCTTCAACGTGCGTAAAACTAACGACAGGTAATTACGTTCGGTTGCAACTTACGTTGCTTGCGTTCTGTGACGACCAGTAACAGATGTTATGATACCGTTACTGGTGATTTCCCCTTTTATGCGCCATGTTTGCACGGTTTAGTCAAGCAGATGACACTTGAATACAAAATACGGTGTCAACGGAAGGATGGACTGAATTAAAATTAAAACAACCCCTAACTTGGTTGATTTAACTTGGAAATTTAGTGTTGTTGGTAGTTTTTTTGTTCTTTGTTGCAAACGCCACCTGCTGTTGTTTTTTTGCAGTAGTTTATTTGTGTAGCAAGAAATTAGACTGGGATTTACGCCATTTTATTGTCGTTGCGTTTCATCCCCCTCGGCTGATTTAAACGAAGCGTAAAGCCGTTTGTTCTCTCTCGTTTGTTTCATCGAGTTCGGTTTGTTTGTGTTTTGCGTCGAAAACTACTGAAGTTGCTCGTTGTCGCTGGCGTCGTATTGGCGAAATGTGCAATTACTATGCTTGTGCGACTATCAGTAACAATGTAACAATGTGCCATTTTCAATTTATCAAAGTTGATTGTAAGTTTTATTGCTACGAGTTGGAATTATGGCATTACAATTCAATTCAATTTTCAAGTATTAAATTAAAACTTTTTGCAATTCTAACGAAATTGGTGCGTGCTATCAAAAAATATTACTAAGATAAAATGTAGATAATTTCATTCTGAACAACTTTTGTTATAAACATTTTTTGAAATTTTGATTATTTATAGCAGTTTTTGGTAGTTTAGTGACAGAAAACATAGAGAAACTTTAGGTTAGAGCATTAAAATTCGCGGTGTTTTCCTGATTCTAACAAAATTGGTGCGTCCTATCAAAAAATGTTACTAAGATAAAATGTAGACCATTTCATTCTGCACAACTTGTGTTATAAACATTTTTCAATATTGTTATTATTAATACCAGTTTTGAGTGTTTTTGTATGCAAAAACCTAATATTTCTGAAGCGTTAAGGTTCATTTGTTTTTGTATCAAGCTCGAGTGTGAATAAGTAGCAGGTGGAGTTTGTTTCTGTCCGTCATCTTTCGGGTTTGTTGAGATAGCGTTTGTTTGCTTTACTCAGCGCCGCCTTGCGAAACGACTTTTCAAAAAAACAACCTGTCCACCACGGTTAATGGACTTCAGAGAGTCGCCACGGTCCGCTTGGTGCATCGCCATTGCATTTCATCGTCGGCGCACACCGCACCGCACCGGCTGTAATTTATCTCTTCTGATTCCGCGTGTTGAAATATTTCGAAAACTCATTCACCAGTCGTACACAATTTCATCATCAAGTTCATTGCTTTACTTTTAGTTTTAACATAAAAACAAACTTTAAACTTATTAAATCTAATAATAACTTTAATAAAATATTATTTTGTTGTTACAAAAACTAGAAAAGCAACAGGATTGTGGTAGGTTGTTAGTATTATTGTTCGTAATTCTTTTAGTGGCAGTAAACGACCAAAACGTAACGACGTTAAGAATGCGCACACAAGTTGCAACGTCAAACATCGATCGCCTTTTATGAGCTGTAAAAGAATGTCCTAGACATTGCCGCGGTGGCGGCGGGAAGTAATAAAACGCGAATTTGCCGCGCATCGCGAAAACATAGGAGACAAAACACGAACGCAACAATTATGATGTTGTCACAGTACTACAACCAGAGAAGAAACAGCTACAACGGTTCGCCGTAAAAGTAAAGTTGCATCCATTGGATCATGCTGGTGGACACTGGTCGTTGCAATCATTTCAGATTTATAGCCGATAAACAACTGAAAATAAACTAAACTTACTCGCATTTCTTTTATTTTCATCGCTACCAAAACATCAAGTCATCAAGTAAAATCAAGCCAAGAAGAATACCCAGACAGGAATAAAACAAATCATTTAAGGAATTTAATAGTTTTCGGGCATGTTTGTTATCTTATCCAAGTTTACGCAATTGTTTATCGATTTTTAATTCACAGTATCCTAAACTTTTGTTTTGTTTATTTCAAAAACACATATTATTTGTTTTGCTTCATTTGTTTTTCAGTTTCCGTTCAAAACTAAAAATCATAGATGGAATTGAATCTAAATCCAACAAAAAACAACTCTAGTTTGAAGAAGTATATAGTCACATGTAGCGCGTATGCGGATAAATAAATCCGGAATTGGAACGCTAGGCAATGTTGTTGAACGAAGCGTGTAAACCGCACTCGCGCTACCACAATACGATATTTTATTTCGTAAATAACATGTCTTGTAAATGGGAAAGTAGGTCTTGAACTTTCCATCTTCTCGTAAATGTTAAAACGCAAAGTCTCAAGCCGGAGCGCCGGCTATGAGGCATCAACATACTGTCTAGCTAGCGATGGTTGTATGCGCATACGAAAATTACGATTATGTTTACTTCGGTTTGTTGTTGTTGAATTGTTGTTCATTGTATTCGCCGCCATTTTATTGAATAGAATTGCGGCGCGCGCAGAGTGCGAAAGCGATTAAATCCGTTGCGAGTTATTACAATATGTTCGCATCGACACACAAATTAATTTATTACATTTGGTCATAAATTGTTTTTTTTGGTAGTGACATCCGTTGCGTTCTCTCAATGCTAAAACGAATGAACAATAAATGTTATTAAAATGAGGGGAGTGAGACGTGGAAAAGTGCACACCCACTTCCCACTAGTACAGATCTGAATTGAATAAATTATTTACGCTTAATCTGCTGCGTTTATTATTATTTTTCAACACAATAAACTGATGCGGAATTTGCCATGTTTTATATTGAAAATCCGGAAAACCAAACCTGTTGGGTGAAATATTTAAATGGAAAATTATAAATTCACAAATTATTAAACTACAAACATAAATAAGCTCTGATTGTTTGTGTTTTTTGTTTATTTGTACACAATTTAACCACACATGTGAGTACATAGACGATAACAATCGCATTATAAAGAAAATTGTTATGGAAACGTTTTTCCCAGCATCAACTTTCAGCGAGTACTTACATACACCCATAGTTTGTGGAAGTTTATCGCGAAATATTCATACATCTCAAAGAATATGCAAGTCGATACCGGCGGGTTGGTTGGCTGCTTGGCGTTCCACGTCAGTCCACAATGCGCTCCAAGGAGCAGTGAATTCTTGTTTCCTCAGCGCTGCATTTCGAGTACGCATCGTGGGGCCATCGCCAGAGCGCGGCGCACATACTTAGTGCGCCACAGAGTGTAGTCGCTAGATAAATCTAGGATCATGGCCGGACGATTTTACTGTACTGTACCGTCTCTACCGGAATGTCTGGCATGGACGGCATTTTCCGAAGCCGCAGCATACACCAACCAAACACACACCAGACCGACGAGGTCATTCGATATTTTTCAGCGAGATCAACTCTTTTAAGCGTATTTCAACGTCACGACCTCCGGGGTTTACGTAACCTTCCACGAAGGCTTCGTGAGAGTAAAGCACGAAATTATTTACTCCGTTACCTTTTCTTTACCGTCGCATTGTATGTATTGGCTTTTGTAATAAACCCAAAATCATAAAAAACAGAATAAATACCTTTATTTGGTAAATATACTAATAGATCTTATAAATATCTCGACTTTTATTTTTTCCCATGTATTTTATATGGAAGTTATCGCTGGCAAAGTTATCGCTAGCTTCTCATAAGTAATAATCATTTGGTTTTTAGCAATCTCGAACAATCATCAACTTGATCGTACGTTCGTGTTTTTCTGACAGTCTAACAACCGCTCCATCCTAATTCAATCGTTCGTCATACAAAAAACAACAACATTTACTGAAATAGGCTCACCAGTATTCAAGAAAATGTAGATGGAGATGTAGACGAGGGGAATTAAAGCAGAACGAAGCCATTGCAATGCGAAGGAGTTCCCATTCAACAAGAACATGACACTTATGAGATTAGACCGACGTATACGTGTCGATGTGCTTTATTTTTTGCTCACAGCTAACTTTCTTATCATATTTTTTTGTGTCGACGACGTTCACTTTCCACGGCTAGCTTTGACTACTCGCAACACAAAAAACAAACAAACAAAAAACAATCAATTCGAACTTGTATGGAATGTTCTCGATATTTCGAGTTTGTTTTGTTTGCACCACAGCCAAGTTGATATTAAAAACTAAACAAAACACAAACAAAACAAACACCACATTTGTAGTAAGCGTTGATTTTATTAAAGTTGACAATCGTTTATTATTTTCTAAAATCTTCTATCGTATATCATATCTTGTTTGATCATATAATAAAGAAGGAAGTGTGAAGTAACTTTGTAAATAAAATAAAATATCTACTATAACGCAAGTATGTTGGTAATACGATACAATCGATAACATTTAATTGTGAATAGCATATGTGAAGCAACTTTCCAAGCATGGACATCACATGGCATCGCAAAAGCTTTATGCGTAGTTAATCCTTTGTGTGCAATGTGCAGCGAAAGATGAGTCCAAGTTGAAAGCAAATTGTAAGCCAGGGCATTTGCCGACGCGCAGTTTTGCAGCTAATTCACTCTTATCCAGTTATCCTGTTACAGACGCGGTTTCTGTTATCGTGCGAATGGCGCACAGAGAACACAGAGCCAATGAATGTGGAAGAGAAACTGCCTCACTGACTTCAACTTTAGTTGCACAGCCTGCAAGTAAAAGGCAAATGCCGCCCAGAAACACAGACAATTTTGCGCTTCCACACCACCAGTTGCCATGGAACTGCAAGTATGGACATGAATGAATGAAGAATGAAGGAAAATCCTCGGAATCAAATGTTTCACGAAATGTCCCAAATGATCTTTGTACCCTTGTGTCAGAGATGTTAATATGTTCATATATTACGGGTGAGAATGTTTGAAACTTTGATTAAAATAAAATTTAATAGAAACTTGTTGAAATGTTTTCAGTTACGATAAACTTTCTTCATTACATTGCTCGTTGTTGTTGGAATACGAATGAAGAAGACATTCTTTGAGTTTTTGCATCTTTCTTTCCTGTCTCGGCTTGAGTTTGTTGGCTGAGAATGCGCATAATGTAACTGCGACTGCAACAAGACGTGAAAGCGCAATAAATGATGAGCGATTAGACGCGACTTGAACTCTTGATGAAGTGCAACTGTCGACGATGTGTGCTGTTCACATCGAATGCGAATAAAGCAATGCACGCATTTTCCAGCCGTGCGCTCTTACTTTTCTGACGTTTCGAACAAAATGACTACCTAAGTATAGTAAACAAAGCGGAATGTAAGTATCTACGGTGCGACGCATGCGTCGATGTCTGCTTGAATGCAATTTAATGCTGCTGTGATACTGAGGATAAGCTGTAAATGCAATCTAATGTTTCTACGAATGTGCGATGTTTATTCACAGACTTCAAGATTGTTCTATGTGCACAGTCTAAGGACTTCCTCGTTATTTAAAGACTTTAACTGTCTTCGACCACTGTAGAGGCCCAAAAAGTTTATTTTTTATATTTATTATTAGTGCAAACTAATAAAAGGTTAATTACTATTGATTTTATATGAAATAATAATTAAATTCAAATATTTGCTATCTTAAATCCATGTTATAGGTATTCCATTGTTATAGGTTCCAATTGGATAGGTTAGCAACGATTAGACAATCACAACGCATGCGTATTGATTGCATTGACGTGAATGTGCTTATTAATCTAATTTATAACACACACAATTCACACAAACATATTATGGAAGTGTATGAATGGATTGTGCGATAGTGGCATTTATGAAGATCATGCGAGATGCTATGGTTTGTAGAATATATTGCTTAGGTGTGTGAATATTGGAATGGACGGAAGGCACACAATGTCATTTTCATATATAGGCAACTGCTACAACGTAATATGGGGTGGACCCCTGCAAATTCATTACGTAACATTGATTAAACATGTTAAGCTCTCCGCCGGGCACGTTTGGGTCCATTTACTCCCAGCCCTCAAACGCTTTGAAATTCATTACTCGACTGTGTCTTGTTACTGATAAGAACAATACGAAATCAGAGGCTATGAAATTTGCTATATATCTAATATAGACAACCAAATTTACAAATCCACGTAATTTTATTTGTTTTTGAATTTTGGCGAGGTCAGAGCATAATTATTTACTTAATCCTTAATTTTATTGTTTCCTTGAGTTCACAGCAGTAGTCATTGTTATTAAATATTTGTTCAAGTATAGAATCTTATTAGCAAACCAAATTAGGCAAATATAGTTGTGTACAAAAAAAATCCAACCGAAACTAAACTTAACTTGTGGTATTGTTACAGACGAAAAAACAAAGCGTGAGCGCGCATGTAAGCAAACAAAGTTTTGCTTTAAATTAACCTTGACTCTTCCTTCTTCCTAAATGGAGAACCTAAATGGAAGACTTTGTATGTATTTGGACTTGGTATGTATTATTATTTCTTAATGTCTTTTGAATGTAGCATGGCTGAGCCAAGTAAAGCGTTGAAAAGTAAATAGCTGGATAGCCTAGCAAAGGTTAGCGAACGTTTGGCCATCAGCAAACATCAGCAAACTCGTGACTGATTGTAATAGAAAACTGCGCATGCTACATTACAACAAAGATTACAAGTTATTCATATTTTTATAATTTTGTTTTTTTTTCTTGTAGAAACAGACAGTGGTAAACAGTAGAATATAAATAAAAAAATAAAGTTTCTGATGTTTATAAAATGTCTACCTTGGTAATGAACATAATAATGTATGAGATAAGTAAGTACGTGCGTGCTTGAAATGATGGTGCGCAGTAAACCGCAAACAAGAATCGCCAACTATGCGTAATTAACTAAATTAATAATGCGGTATTTGTGCAATATGAATTGTGCAACGATGCACGCAACCCAACGTACACGCATGTAATGTCTTTACTTGACTAGACATAACCAAACTTTTAAACTAAACCAATGTAACTAAAGTTACGTGTTTTGATTGTGTTTGGTTAGGTTTCTGAGCTTGGTTGGGTTTAAAAGTTTGGTTATGTTTGGTTATGTGAATTAACGTATATTAACCTTAGAGACAATGCGAAGAAGATTGGTCTGAATTCGTAGTCGAATTCGTGGCGCTCGCGTCAAGAGTGGTAAGCACGATGTATATTATATTGCTTGCGTTCGTTGGTGAGTTCCTTCAGCACACGAAGCACACTCAGCACGGCTAAACTCCTTAGGTGCTTCTTAGGCTGTTGCTCTTTTGCTTCGTAGTTACACTAGGCTTATTCCTGCGCTCTCCTCAGTTGGTTGGCTATTGTAGAACGATTGCATTAAATAAATCCCACGGCATAAGGCACACTAACAACCACGAACCAACACAACACTTGATTTTTAACTTTTATTTTACCAAACAAACAAAAACTGCGATTTCTCTATTCACTTTTTTGTATTTAATTTAAGCCAGAACTTAAAACACTATAAGCACACTACGCAGACGCAGTAGATCCCAAATAGTCGTCACTTAAAACTTACAATTAACTTTAACGCACTTTATTGATTTATTTTTTTTATTTATCTCCGTATTGATTTTATGTTTTTGTTATGAATTGTGTATCGCGGCGCAACTTTAACGATTCACGTGAGCCGACGCGACTTAAGTCTCGCGACCGAAAGCCGAGTTGGTAAAACCGTTGCGGTCGCGAACGAAACGCGCGCGCGGTGTGCGCGAGGTGGAAATATGCCGGCGGTGTCGGCCAACCTGCGCGCACCAACCAGGTACGAGTACGCGCGCGTATCTAGCTGAGCCACATTGAGCCACCACGCTCAGAGACTTGACTTAAGCAAGGAGTGAGGGTATTCGCACTAATTTCAAATGTGAATCAACGAAAACACGTTAGATGGATTCGAATTTAGCTCGTCATCTTCAATGATTCGATGCATAGTGTGCTAGTTATTAATTAGAATAGAAGTTAAGTTAAGTAGATGTTGCTTGAGAAGTGGTTTAAGTCGCTAAAGTTTAAATTCTAACCGTCGTTTCTTGCTTGCGCTTCGTTATTGGCCATTGGTGGACGTTGTCGGCGAGTTGAAGTCGAGGACGGACTCGTTTTGTTTGTATTCTCGTCACCCACGCGCTCTTTTGCGTTCGCGCTCGAACGCTAAGTGACTTAAGCCCCTCAACATTACCTCTACCTTCAGTTAAGTTAAGCTCAGCTGGATTGAATTGAATGTTCAGCTCATATTTACTCATACGAGCTCATATCGTCTCAATAACGCGTACGAACTTATACAAACTAAAGAATTTCAGTGACTTAAACCACTGCGCATGTTTGTCTTACTTGCTACGCAGCCAAAACAAACGCACGCCAATAAATTGTTACTTAACTATCCAATCTAATAACCACTCTAACCAGTTTGGTGTTTAATTTTAAAAATAGATTTTCAATTGAATAGCATTGACCGAATTTGGTAATAATTGGTAACCTTCGGTTTTGAGAGCCATTTGTCCTTACAACTCCTCCCAGTTTGTAGAAAACGAAAAGTTTTGGTTATTTTTTTTTCAATTGAAGTTGGAGAAATGTTAAATGTACATAAATATAAATGTTGCAGAGCCCAAAAACCCTCCGCGGTCGTTCGATCTCACCGCGATGAGAGAAAACGAAGATGCGGAGCCGCATTCCAACAGGTGTTTGTAGGTTAAGGAATTTGGCTCGTCGTTGATGTTGGCGTCCGTCCGTTTCGTCCGTTTCCTTCGGCCGTGGTCGTTCGTGGTGGTGGTGCCTAGTGAGCGCCGTGCCGCCCGGACGCTCGGACGACCTAGAGACTCGAATTCTTGTGGAATCCGGCACGCACTCAAGAGACCAGCAGAGATGCAGCAACATATTTAAGATGTGTAAGCATGTGAGGAAGAGAGCACACAACGTTTTACTCCTGCAGCTTCAGCAGGTCCAGAAGTTAAATGCAACATTTACTTTTTTATGTTGAATTAATAGATGGTGGTTAACCTGGGTAAACTTGGGTGGTGCAGGGAAAGGAAGAATAGGAACATCAATAAGTTTATTGATATGATAAATCAATTTTACTTTTGCTTTTTAATTTGCAGGACGGCCATCTAGTCCTTGCGACCTAGAAGACATGTCAAATCTTCATTTCGGTCTGAGGGAAGGAAGGAATCTAGAGTGATCCAAGGAGAAGTAGTCCTAATCAGTCCCAAGGTACAATGTCATCATTTCTTCTATAGCTCTTCAATATATCTGAATATATCTTCAACCTGCTAGTAAATAACCTATGCAACCAACATTACAACTCTGTTGCTTCTTTTGCTTCTTCTTCAACTTTCATTTGTTTCAACCTAAATGCTAGACATTTTAAACGTTTTTCTTATGTAAATCCATATCCCAGATCTCGCAGATATTTAGCATATATAATTTCATATAATACGTAGTTGAATACGTTCTTCAGGGCTTCAACCTGGGCTCTCTAGCCATTTAAAAACATAAATCTCACTTGTTTCACGCCGGAGCATCATCGCGCATCGCTCCGTGCTCGGTTTAAGTACGTGATGAATTCTATTACGTGCCGGAAAACCATATTTTCCTCCTGGTAGCAACGGCACGCGACCAGACGGGCGTCCAAAGTGAAATTTCATTAAAATGTATACGACAGGATGCCGTTGGTAACGCGCGCCCCTGTGCGCCGGCCTACGCCAGGGACCTATGGAAGCCGACGTAACTTGTGCTCATCTCGAACGTTCCATCACGTTTCCATTTCGAGCATGGAAAATACTATAACGCAAAGTGGGTAATATTGCCCTAAGAATACTGGAGCTATGCTGACTTGAACATTACAAGAGAAATTTCCCAGATACCAGTTACTAACTGATTCTGGGAAAAGTTGAGAAGGGGTAGATAGTTTAGGAGTTTAGAAGTATTTAGTGATGACGTTTAACGTATTAAGATATTGGCATTGATCCAATTGTTTGTTTGTTATTTTAGAGAACTAGAGAGAGAATTATGCAGGAGCAAAGAATTTTGGATTCTTGAGGAACCAAATAGATAAAATTCAAGAGGAGTGAATCTTTGTTGACCGTTTCTTTAGGAAAAAATCCCAAATATCGAAGGATGTATTTGACGTCTTGCAATTAGTATGATTGAACCCCGAATAAAAGAAGATATAATGAGCGTGGGTGGTTCAATAATGATCGTAACCCTGACCGTGGCATCATTATGGTTGGGGTTTTGGTTAGGTCTTTACTACTGGACACTAATGACGAAGAAAAGGAACATTCGTGGTTTAGTAATACAAAACGTCGCTTGCAGATATTCAGACAATGAGTTGAAATAGCAAATGTCATCATTTTCTTTGTTTTCCAACCTTCGGGTTGTTCCAAATATTCAACAACAGACACCCAGCACATTATGACGTGTTTCAGAAACTGCTGAACTTGCTAAACCCAACTTTAAGTGTTGTGGACATTACAAAACCCACATCTAGCCAATTCTAATAAAAATCCTGGCACGTTTAATAAATCCAATAAAGCACAAATAAAATTATTATCTATATTGTGAAAAGCCTCAAACAATATTTGATTGATGAAAGTCTTTATTTGTGAATACAAATATTCAAATGGTTTGCCAGCTCTTGGGGGTGGGCATTACTTAGTGAAGTTGCTAAACACGCGCTAAAATGTCAAAAGGGAAGATGGGAATTCTGCGTAGCGTTGAAACTCTCGAGTACTCGAGGTGCAAATCCCCATTGGGGGCGATTTAAATACGGACGGCACAATTTCCCTGGTGCCAGAGAAGGTACGAAAGTTTTCTTAAAGAAATGCGAGTGCACGTGCGAGAACTCCAAACAGTTCTCGGGCATTTCAGGCTCTTAGCCGCGTTCTGCACGACGCGCAGAAGACTGTCGTGAGTAATTGAATGTTTGTCTTTTTTGCGCTGTTTTACTGTGAAATCAAATCGTGGAATAAACGCCAAGCAGAAAAAAAAACACACGAAGCGACAGAAAATTTAACAAATTGTGTACATTTTATAAAAATATCAACCGAATAAACGGTAAACGGAAAGCTTAAGTAAAATATTTTTATCAACACAACATCTTTTGATGTTTTCATGCTTTTTGAATTAAAACTCAAAATGAAAAACTCAAGAAATAACAAATTCAAAGAGAGAAATGAACGAATCACTAAACTCTTTCGTATTTATTTTTACATTTTCTTCAAATCGCGCGTGATTATTACAACTCAACATAACCAAACATAACCTAACATAACCTATTATAACCTAAAACGGAAATTCAGCAATATATTGCGCTTTACCACTCTAAAACAATAAATTGCTTCGTTTAAGCTTGAGACCCCACAGGCGAGGGTTATGACAGTGGTGCTTTGTTTATCAATTACAACACTATAATATCATCACTTTGGTCCTTTTGGTATAATTAACGCATTGTTGTTATCCTAAGGGATCGTGCTTGCTTCACATTGTATTACGCTGTGATGATAATTCCTAGACGCGTTTGTTCGTTTGGCTCATACTCGATTCAAACACAATTTTGGTAACTTTGATAACTAACGACCTTTTAACACCTTAAACTAAGGATATATCAATGGGAATTGGTGATAATAACTGACATACATATATCATTAGATGATAATAATAATAATAGTATCAGAATTGAGGTTAGGTTTAGTGACGTAACAAAACCATGTGACTTTTCATTGTATTAGTTCGGTTAGTTTGGTTAGGTAGCGCAACTAAATAATGTCCTTTCAAAATAATTTAATTCACCACCAACCCCGATCGGTTGTCATTGTCAAAATAATAAAATGAAATTAATATCTCGTTAAAATTTAATATACGTAATAGCGTAATAGGTTTATCGGATACATAACCTCAAATGTTAGCTTCTCTAACCTCATAATGTTGTGAGCGTATTGATAACATAACCTTATTGATAACAGGATTGGAATCAAGGGAATTGGAACTTGTGTTGTGTGGAGTTTATATAATAGCTTTGCGGTTTCAATATTGTGTAGTCCAGAGTTTGGGACCAGGACCAGACAAACTCTGGACTCATGATGCGATTAAAACGGACCGAACCCGGAAACGTATTAGATATCGATTCAATTAATGGCAAACATCACAAATAACAAATATCATAAACTAATTGATGAAATCTTACTACCCGAACAAATTAATTAAGGTATTTATTAATTAAAATACTTAACAACTAATTATATTTTTATTACGTTTTTTTTTCATTTCCACAATATACTTTGCTTGTTTAAAAAAATTACAATACGTGAGATGAAAAGATATTTAAAAAACTGGTAGACATTTTTTTAATTCCACGTCGCTAATAGGCAATTAGTAAAGTTAGGAACTGTGGAATAGAGTATGCCGGTGCAGTAGTGTGGGTGTGTGGCTTTCGATCGAAAATAAGCAAGCTGCAATGCCATTCTCTGCCCTGACTCACGCGAAACGTCAGCGGTTTAGTTACACTTCCGCACACTTAATTACCTTATCCTTCATGATGCTGGGCGACGACGCTGGCGACATGCTCGCCCTGTAAGCCCTTCTCAAGCTCAGCCAAGGCTTGCGGACTAGAAACTCGCAAACTCACAGAGTCAAGAGACTCAAGAGCCCAAACACTGAATATCTCTTTTCATTGCCTTCCCTTTCTATTTCGCTTTGTTTTCTAACATTTCGTACGACAAATACTGAACACTGAATACAGAAAACTCTTAAATTAAGGGTTAAAGTCACTCGCCATCGTAAAAACGCCGTACAGCCGCCATTTTGATTTAAACCGCATCAAAAAAATTATGGTAAGTAGTCAGTCACTTACATATATAATTAAAAAAGTCTTTTTTTGAAAAAAAGTTTCAAAAAATAATAAATTTCATTTTGTAGGTTCATAAATTATTTGTGCCAGCAACGAATTTTAGGTTTGTTGGTTGTTGACGGCACATAAATTTTCATTAAGTGTTCAACCCTTTTCTCGAAAATTAAATTGGTAAGTTTTTAATTTCGAATTAAATATTGTGACAGGTAAATAAATAATAAATTGTGTTTTAGTATTTGATCATTTCGTCATTAACATAATCAGTTTTTGATGAAATTATTACTTGATGTGACATTAACCTGTTTGAGGACTGTTTTGTGTTATAAAAACTGTTTTATAAGTGACGTCGCGTAAGAAACTAATCGAGCGCGAATTTATGTATTTTGTTATTTTTGTGTACTCTGAATCCTTAAACTGGGACGTAAGGA
>JARJDS010019403.1:0-17297 GCA_030264155.1 Atheta pasadenae | reverse complement strand
TACTAACTTTTGTCAGGGTTTGTCAACATTCAAAATAGATTGAATAGACAAGACAACAAACTTTTTTTTTCGTTATACATTTTTAATAATAACAAATCAATATCTTGTTGTAAACAACATGTAACGTTACATAAACTAGATTTGAAGTTTTAATATGCATAGTGCGTATACGTATAAGTAACGAACAAATATTATAAACAAAATGTATGTCTTGCTTACGAAGCAATATTGTATGCCTGATGCTTGGTTCCTCTTTCAGTGCCAATGTTATAAAGTTAGGTCCTCATCGAGCGGCCTACTAAAACTTCAATTCAGCGCAGAATGATTTCTTTTGTTATACCCCAATATAGGTCAAAGTCGTGTCGATACGCAGTAGCGCAATACGTTTTGTTGTACTTAGTGAGTACGTATGGTACTAAAGTTCTTTTGTGTTCATCTTCAGCTTGAAGTTACAAGGTGATATAATTTTAGAGAAACAGTGCGAAAGGACATTATGAATAATTGTTATTAATATTTTTCATTTTAAAGGAAAATATATGTTTTCTTCCAATAACAAAGCGAATATTTCAAAAAGTAAAAAAATAATTTTTATCTAGTTTTCTTAATTTAACTAGATACTATAAAAGTAACAAAACTAAAATCCTTTATTATTTTCCGAATTATATGGACCTGTTGCTTACCTTGAAAAGTTCCAAGAATAAATCCAAATAATAAATCAAACTATCTGCATTTTCCGAAAAAAATTGAGAAATTTGACGCCTAACAAAACTTATAATATTAAATCATATAAAACCTAAAAGAACAACAAAAGATTTAATATTGAACTTGCTTTTGTTCTTATGATCTTTGGTTCCTTCAACCAAAAAAAAAAAACTACAACTGACGGAAGTAAGCAAAAGTTACACAAAGATGCGCACGAATAATAAACGACAAAAGCGCAATCTCACTAATTATTTCATTAACTGCTGGTAAACAGTTAAACCATTTCAAACACCACAGTAACACCACCCGGCATGCAGCATTAAATTAGAATTATAATTTTGCGACGCTTAATGCAAGGTCGATCTAATTTATTTTTTTCGCAAAAATAATTAACAATAATTAACAACATTAAAAGTCGTAGAGCATAATATAAGTATGTAAACTTAATTCATTACATTACTTAATATTATAATTAATACTTTAACATAAAAGTTACCTTTCAGTACCAAGATTTATATTCAGACACTAACAATGTTCATAATTAACAAACATTTTGTTTTCGTTGTTTTTCTTTGATTAGTAAACTAATTAGAGTTGAGACAATGCGATAAAAAAGAAAAACCCACTTGAATATTGATAGATTATTTATAGAAAACTGACTGCGTTCTCAACTAACTCTTAAGTACACATTAGAAGGCTTCTAATCGAAATTGACAAAACAGCTGCGTGCAATTTAATGTTTATTGACCCGTTCATGGCGTTCGATAAAAAGCGATTCCGTTTGCCGCACATTTCTCGACTTGGCTCGTTACATGCGCACACGGAGATTAACGAAAATAAGTGCCCCATCGATGACAAGACGCGATGACGTCGTCAACATTTATGGCACGCACGCGGAACAACCTGAAGTCAAACAAATGCTTGCGCATACGCCACAAGTGCCCATAGATGAAGTGTAATTAAGGTTAAAGGCTCTTCATTTCACTAACACTTAACGATTACTACTGAAATTCAACCAACGACAAATTAAAATGTAGAAACGATATACATAAACAAGTTGTCAATGAGAACTGAAGACATTTAGCGTTATGAATATTGACAAACAAAATTAAGCAACAGTTTCAGAATTTTGTTCCCGTATCAAACTTTAAAACAATAAAAACTCTTAATACTAACTTTGAGTGTGTTATATATAAATATTACGCAATGAAGCAACACAAACATTAATTTTCATTTCACAATACCTAAGAGCAATGTTATCTTTTACATTTACGTAATGTTGACAGACTGAGAAAGTCCTAACTCTTCTATTTGTTTAAACTCTTCAAACACTTTAAAACAATTGAAAAAATAACAATTTTTTTTATTAACCTCTCAAAAAAGGTTTAAAAAAGTTGGCAGATGATATAATGTAAACAAATGAAGATAATTTGCGTATCAAATGTCGCCAAGAATTGCTGACAGTACACATTCACAATGTACGTGTAACAAAAAGGTAATTCCGCATTTAAACCAAATGGTTAACTGAACGTTTAATTGATGCGCGCCTAGAACTTCAATTCCGACCACGTATAAATACATCGCGGCGTATTATCCGTGCTAGTTCATGCGAACAAATCGTTAATGTCCATAATTAGAATGCAGCGAGCAAAAAGAAGGGTTGGCCTCCGGCTGACGTCGGCGCGATTTTTTACTCTATTGTACAATTGTCGTCACACTCGTCAGCCGTCATCGACGCAATAACCACGGACTAACAAACGCAATGCACTCCGTACAAACGTACATCACCAGTAGTATTGTACCAGTAAGTGCCCTCGATATAAAATGCGTAGACACATTGAATGATAAAATTTCAAAATAAAAAGCTTTGGTAACAAAAAACACAACACTAACCTTCTGAATTTAGTGGGGTAATCGTGGTTGAAGTTGGAGCCAGTGCAATGAAAATGGGGCAAATGCAGCCCCATTCAATGTGTTCAGCCTCCCCTTTGAAACTCTCTACGACGGCACCTAAAACGCAAGCAAACACGACAGCATGTTAGATTTTCAGCCAGCACCACCAAAATCCGTTCGATAACCATTTAACACATTTCATTCGTTTTGTCATTCGCATGTTGTGCACAAACTTTCAGGCGAAAAAACAAAACACCAAGAATAACAGAGACAAAATAAAATAAAGTTGGCGTTTGCGAATATAGAAATATTAGAAATCAAACGCGTAAATGTTTCGTATATCTTTTGTTTTCGTCGAAATAATAAACTTATTTGAAACAAAATCGCAGAACAAAGGTATACACGTCGTGCACGCACATTGACATTGCAGATACAATAAATATAATCAAAAAGCGAACATGAGTGTGGGCAGCAGTAGCAATGCAGCATTGATACTTTACATACAAGCAAAAACTTACAGCTAGAATGAATCAAACTTTATATACATTACTCATAATAATCAACCAAAAACATAAATAAATCATAAGAAACACATGATTTCATATGTGTGGTGTGAGTGTGACATTTCTTATTTAAGCATTCAACTAACTAAAAAAGCAATTATCAGTTCCTAACAATAACGAGCAATGGTCAAACGACCTATATCATTAATTAGATAACACAGGCGATGATAAGCATACCAAACCAGTATGTGCCCAGAAATTAACCACAAAAGAATACTGTGAAACGCAAATACTAATTTCCAAAAACTGACTAACTAAGCGGACGTAAAACCAGATGCCCAGATGCCAGGAACAGCTGATGAATATTACGCCGACTGACAGCAGAACAATGACTAACTGTATCGCGTATCAAAGCCAACTCGCACGTAAATATTTATACAGATTTCAGTCGTGACTACATATCCTCATCAAGAATGGTAAATAAACACTCATTACGTGATAAGCAATTTCTCGGTAATCTAATAAGATGCGAGAGACGTTATGCCGTTGCGGCAACTGCCACAGCAACTGAGAGTTAAATTCTTGTTCTGTACTTACGCCACAAAAGCAGCAAAGCGTCTTGGAATGCAGATGCCAACCAGAAAATTGCTTTGTTTTGATTCGCGTTCTAGATCACTATGCAAAATGCACACTACTGCTGCACACTACAACAACTCGCCTGAACCAGCGCGATTCGTAGGAATCGGATGATAATGCATCAACGTGTGCGCGGTGTGCGCCTTGTGCTCGGTCGCTCGTTTGCCTATCCGTTTGTACGTTGGTCGTTTTGCAAATAATTGAATTAACGACGGAAACGGGACCACAGCTCGCCGCCAACCAACACGCACGAGTGTGGAGTCCGCGCTCTCCCTCGCTTTCAAGTGCAAAACATTTGGGTATCAAGTTCACTTACGTCTTACGCACAAGTGTTTACTTTACAGCAGTTTTGAAGCACTTACACTTTGGTGGCAACGAGGAGCCAACAATTGGAGCTCCGGAGCGCCCCCGGAATTCCACCAGGAACGTAACCAGGACGTAAACAATGTGTGACTCTCGCGTCCGTTCAATTATGTCTTCTCCTCTTTGGTGGTGGCAGGATCGGTGTCGTGTTATTGTTTAAAATTCCATCGCGTCACGATTAGCGAGCAGGTTCAAAGAGTAACGGGGTGCTAAGATCGTGGCCAGCTCTAGAATACGCCGCAAACTACAAACTCTTGGAGACAGACGGCAGGGCAGGTTAACTTTTCGTATTTTTTCGTTCGCCGTGCGAGATCTCACGCGCGTTATAGGGTCGCGCGCGTCCGATTATTCTCGCCCGTTACGCGGACGGGATGTTCAAAGAGGACGCGATTTTTTTGTCATTTCTCGCGGATACGATAAACAGATTATTGTCAAAACCGTGCTAAACGTGATATATTGACTGCAAACCTCCAGAATGTGCGATACCAACGACGCCAACATCATGAGCGGTGGTTTTTGAAACTACACAAACACACTAGCAGTGTTACCACCTAAAGCAAACTAACTTACCCAGAATTGCTTAAAGATTTATGATTCTATTGAATTCTACCCAATTCAGTTTCTAATTAGTTAAACCTTATTAATGAAATACTAATTTTAATACTTTAACTAAATATAGCTTACATAAAATCGTTTCTGCTAAGACAGCAAAATTCAAAATCATAAGTTTTTAGCAATGTTACCAACATTAATAGATAAACATAATTTAAAAACATAAATATTAAATAAACCAGAACTATTAAAAATTTAACACTTAATTCTTATAATTTTTTTTCAAAACAAATATTAAATCCTAATTCTGAATTATATCCAATAATTCACTTCAAGTCTTCATTTCGTTTGTGTTGTTGTGAAGCGCACATCACTAACACTCAAATCACCCCAATTACTCCAAATAAACAATAAAACCATACAAATATTAATAAAAAACAAGTGTTCAAGTTTCCTTACCTCATACTACTGCTAAAGCACTGAGGATTACTTAACCACTGAGGGAAATGTAAGTAAAATATACAGAAAACAGCATATTAATACATCTAACCTAAATAACAGAAATAATCACACAGTAGGTGGCGACGTCTACCTTCATTTTTTGTAATTAATGCACTACATATTTTAAAAAAATGTACTAAACTAATTTTAAATTATTTTAGTCTTAAAGGCCTTAAAATGGAAAATATTCTTAATAAAACAGAGACATCAGATGACTCAGAAAGTCATGATAAGGTATTAGATCAACTAAAATATGACTTGAACAGTACAAATTCAGATTCTGAGAATTATGATGAAGACTCTCGAGATGCAGCCCTTGCTATTGAAGAGAATATGTTGAAAGAAGAACTTTCAGTTAATAAAGATGATACAAGTAGTACATCAGATTTGAACACAAGTTTTTCAGAAGATATAAAATATGAAGTTAAAGAAGAAAATTCTGAAGCTGACCAGAAAATGGATCATGAGCCCAACACAATGCCACACTTAGGTTTAAGTACTTTAGACGTTTCTGTTGATTTAAGCAATGTTAAGCCTGGAAGTAGTACATCTCCTAAAAAAGAAATTAAATCAAAGCGGGAATTAGAAGAAGAAGAACGCGAAAAAATGCAGTAAGTTTGTTGAATTTTGCAGTTATTTCAAATTTAAAATAAAATTTATGTTTTTAGAGTTTTAGTATCAAATTTCACTGAAGATCAGTTAGATAGGTATGAAATGTATAGAAGAGCTGCGTTCCCTAAAGCAGCAATTAAACGTTTAATGCAAACAATTACTGGATGTTCAGTGTCACAAAATGTGGTAATTGCCATGGCTGGCATTGCAAAAGTGTTTGTTGGAGAAGTTGTGGAAGAATCATTGGATGTAATGGAAGAGCATGGGGAGAATGGTCCTTTGCAGCCTAAACATTTACGAGAAGCTATTAGGCGAATGCGACAAATGGGCGGTATTCCTAATGGACGAATGTATACAAAAAATAATTTTAAAGTTTAATGTATTTTTAATTGAATTTTGGGTTCAAAGGATTTATATTTGTATTATTATATATTAAGTTTAAGTTTAATTATTGTAATAAAAATAAATTAAAGTTTCGTCCATATATCAATTGTCTTATTGGTAACATAACCTATGTGCACCGATGTCAAAAATTTGGTCACGTGCAACATGATGTCCAAACTAACAACGTGATTGGTGAATCCAGCAAAAACAAATGAAGAATTTGACCCGAAACTCACGCTATTTGTTATATTGCTCATTGCTTTTTTGTTTTAGTAGGCTTTGATTTATAGAGTAACAAACATCTAGAAAGTTATAAAAAGTATCAAAAATATAACTGTAAGATAAATAATAAAATAGCTAAGTAGCTGTTTAACATTGTTTATCGATATGTGTTACTATTAAGCACAAATTCGTGTTAGAATTGACGCAAACGTTTGCAACTTCGATAGATTATAATAAATAAAACCAAATTGTTGTTTGAGGGTCATTCTCTATCTTCATAATATTAGTAAGTACGTTGTAAACTAAAAAATACATTTATGTATGGTTTCACTTTCCTGCGAAACGAAGCACACAATTTTCAAGAACAAAGAATTAAGTGTAAAACCAACAAAATGCAATAGAAATATGATACTTGTCAAATTGTACACTAATAAATCAAGTTTTGAACCCTGAATGTCCGTTGCAGACGTTATCATTGCGGTGGCAAGCACATAACATGGAAAAGAGAAGAACGCGGGGCGATACGGAGTGGGATATGGGATAATAGGGGGCAACGACTGCTCTTATCGCTTTAACGTCCGTTCTGATGCATACGACGCTATGCCTGCCAACCGATCATTGTGATCTAACATTTCAAACGCATCGCGCCAGAAAGGAGAATATTCGAGCAGTCTGTAAAGTGCGTGTTCAAAGCTTCACATCAACGCATGTAACGGCGGCCGTTTCAGTCGCTTCAGCTGAAATCGACAAGAAACAAGAGCACAATGCGTACCGCCGTCGTTTTACTTTTATTTTTTGTTGGTAAGTACAAATACTGTACTATACAAATCAGAACAACTTTTCTTTGAGCATGCGACAAATTAACGAGTGAACTATGAGCTTTAAACTTTCAAACTCTTTTTCGTGTATCAACCAAAGTAGATATAAAAAAAATAAATTAGGAAAATTACAAAGCCTTCAAATTAACAACTAATAATAATTAACAATAACCACATTAGAAGTTATTATATCACTTTAGTTAATAAATATGAATTTTAATGTAAACAGGAAATTGATAAGTGTGTAATCAAAGTGCATGTTGCAGGAAATTATTTTGTAACTTTAAACGACCAGAAAACACTGGTAAACAACTAATTTGTTTATATTTCTTTAAGAGATAATATTTGTTGATCCTAGATTTGTTATTTTAGCAAATACTTAGTAATTACTCTTGCTTTATGTAATTTTAGTGTGCTTGGAATTGTGCTACAGCTGCGAACCGCACCAACGTCGACGAGGATGTCGGCTGAACAATGGCCGCTGTTCCTGCGACGATTTCGGTTGCAACACTGACTATCGCTACGAAACTTTCGATGAATGCACTAAAGCACTAAGAGGTACAATTTGCTAAGGCCTTTAACTTTAAAAATAATGTTCATGTAACAAAATGGGTGCTATTAATGTTAAAAGGTAAAAAATCAAATGGATGCTCCCCAAATCCTTGCCTACACGGCGGCTCTTGCATACAAGTGAGCCAATCACCAGGATACAAATGCAGATGTGAAGGAACGGGATATTTCGGCGGGCGATGTAACCGAGGTAAACGAAAGCAAACAACTCCAAAATGGCTGCCTTAGTGCATCACTATACATAAAAATGCCGATAACGCGACGCATTGTCAATGAAAGCACTTTGTTTTGCTTGACTCGCATTACTTGAAATTGATAACCTTCTATCAAACTATAAATTAATTTTTAAATATTTGTTGTACAGCATGCCCCAAAGGAGGGTCAGCCGGCCGGCACGACATCTTCCCGTACGAATGCATAGTGATATGAAACGATCAAACCAAAGAAACACAAATCCAAACGCAGGACTTCAAATATGTTAGAGATAAGAACACACTTACGTACATACATAGCGTTGTAAATAAACAGTTTATAGCCAATTAATATTAATGTTTTAATATTTCAAAATTTTGAAAATCCGTTAAAAATGATTAAAATCTTAACTAAACTTAACGACAAAAACTTACCATTGCATAAAATGTGAAGGCGTCGTTCCCAATCGTCGTAACAATGATTTTTATCGACCATAAATCCTTCAGCCATATTGCCACATAAATTCACTCACTGACAGATCACTGATAAATATGACAGAAAGCAAACGTTGTCAAAAAAAAAACCATCTTGTTGTTTGTTACAATAAAACAATCACATTATCCTTTTCAAATTTTGGTTGTTTATTGGTAAGGTAATATTCACTTATATTTATTTTTCTTTCAAAATTAAAAAAAAGAATTTACAAGAAATATAATCCACATGAATCGTATGTTTTTCTCCTGTGTGTATTCGCTCCCTTTGTTTCATTCATATTTCAACATTTGTAGCAATTTGTTACAATATCTCAACAGTTTCCTGTAGTACTTTAGTTGTTCAAAAGTTCGTAAGTTCTTAAATCAACTGCATCGCAGTACCCACAAATAATCTTTTTTAAGAAACGCGCAGGATCGATGTACAAAGAGTGCGTGTGTGATTAAAATTTTAATAAAAAAAACACAAATGTCGCTTCTAATTGAACAAAAATAAATAAAATTGATTCTTCTGAGGTATGGGAAAGAAAAAGTTAATTATGAGCGGCTAGGCGAGGGGGGTGGGACACGTCGTCCTAATTAACTAATGTTTTTTACAATGAAGTTTCCGACCATTTCAGACAGTTGATTTTGTATATTGACAGCAATCAACATGTCGCCGATAGATTTATCGTAAGTTTCATGCTGTTGTTGTAGAGTGAGCGAATGAATGGATTGAATATAATTCTATATTAACATCCGTACTTTTTGGGGGGATCTATCGTTAATATTGTTTACACATGTGTATAGTTATCGCAAGCACATTAAAATTACTGACCCTTAATTCATATTCATAAAAAAGTAAAAATGTTTGTACTCTAAAAATTTCTTATTTGGTGATTTGGTTGCAACAAAATGAGAAAATGCATCAAAGTGTATGTAAGTAACTAATATCAATGTCAACAAGACGTTTTAAGTAATTGTAATCGAATGTAATAATACAAAATATGAGTGAGAGTGAAAAATCGTTATCGATGCATTTTCTCACCATTTCATGTGTTCAACAATGCATTCAACTTTAACATTCTGTCTTATTCACATATTCACTCATGATCAATACGCATACGTTAGTATACTAGCTAGGTTTTACTTTTTTGTTGTTTTTTGTTACTTTCTGTTTTTTTTTGTCTTATTTTGTTTCTCGAGCTGTAATAAACTCGATGAACTAGACGATCTAACTAACATACAAATATTACTAAACATTTTCCTAAAATGTTGCAATAGAAATTAGTGGTTAAAAACACGCGCATGCGCACAACGCTCGTTTCGTTCACATCAGTGTGCGAAAAGAAAAAATGAAACATGCAAACACATTCAATAAAAAAAAGAAGATAACAAAAGCAACGGTTATAGTAAACCAAATAAGTATTGATGATTATTATCTACAAACTTGTTCACTTGTGTTCTTGGTTTTAAAGTTAAATAATTTACTAATTTGTTGGCCATTTCATTTTTTAACTAAATAATTCATTGATGACTTACGGACCAATCAATTTTTGTTGTGTTTGTTTGTTTCTCTCATTGAAAGTGGGAATAGCTATCACAGAACAGTTGCAAATCAATTTACAAAATTTTACAATTACAACACAAGTCCGTCTATATAATTCCTTTCGCTTGCATCCGACACTATCTACACATATTCCAGTATTCCAAAGAAGATCCAATCATTTTAAAATTTACCCATTCAACAAACAAACTAATGCTGACTTTTTATTTCTTTCAGTGCATTAATCAACGTAAATTGTCTTTTTTCAGTCTATTTATTTATACAAGGGACTTAATTTGTTTCGTAACTAGACTGGCTTACGTTTACTAGATAGGTCATAGTGAGGTTCATGTTCCGTACTCGACTAAGAATTCGTCAGTTGCGAATGATTATAGAGATAATTGCGGGTACTGCACATTTGCTGTTTTTTTTTCTTCGATTTCAGGTAATCAAATCAGATCAAGCCCTTTTGTGTCTCAAAACAAAATTATATAATCACTGAGAGCAAAACGTTTTGTTAAAAAATATTATTGAAAAAAATCACCAATTGATTAAAACAAGTTGTCAACTGGGCGTTAAATAGTTTGTTTTGGTTTCATTTCCATGTACATGTTTTGTTTGCTTTTTTCTTTTTTTTTTCATATACATGTTTAGTTCACTTATCGATGCAGTCTTCTCTATAATTCACATATCGCTAATACCTTAAATTGTTTAATCCTAATTTAATTTTAATTAAATTCATTGTATGCATATTTGTCAATGGTTAATCTTCTTCATTGAATTAATGATTTTTGTCTTGAATTTTTTTTTGGTTTCCAATCAAAGTAGTGTTTTGTTTTGTTGTACATATGTTGTGTTTAATTTTATTCAACTGTTTTTTTTTTATTTCTTCTTTTACTTGTTTTAGTATTTTTATTTTCTTTTTTTATACACTCTTCTCTTGTAAGCGTTAGTTTTTTTGTTTTTTTTGTCTTTAACATCACTTATCTACGACTATTTGTGTAAACAGAAACAGAACAAACTCAAACACCATTTTTTCTTTTTTTTTTTAAGTTAAATAGCTGTTGATTTTCGTAGGACGCTGAGTTTGAATGTAATTGGCGTTACTTGTTGCTGCTCGCTCGAAAACAACCGCGATGATACTTACTGGTATTAAACTGGTTTGTTTTATTAAAAATCTTTGTTTTTTCTCAAAAATTTCAACGTTGCATTTACGTTTACATGTCCCATATCCGAACGGCGGGCCTGAATGTTCGGCTTACCTAATTTGCTTAACGCTGCGGTTAGAGTTGTCTATGTAAATGTTTAATTCTCGTTTCGGTGTTTGGCTACCCAGAGTGACTACACTAGTTGCTTTTTTATTCGGTTATTGTGCCAGGTAATCGCAGTGAACGCGAATCGAGCGCAAATCCTTTCGATCCGTCGGGTCCCTTCGGCTGCCGCATCACATGTAACTTCGGCCCTGATTCTTCCATGGAAACTGTACGCAGACGACTGATTAGGCGCTCTGGACGAGCTTGAACATCACTGAAATAATATAAAAATAATTAACCTCAACGCTGTTAAAACCAACAAAAAAATTGTATGGTAAAAATGTTTATGTTTTCCATACTAACCTCACTTTAATCACATTACACGCTGAGGACTTTCCACTTCGTTGATTTGTCACCAACACAAATTCGACTTGATCACCAATTTGTAAATTAACATTGTCTTTGACTTCAGACATATGAAAAAACAATTTTTTACCCTCTTCGACCTCGTATGCCAGAAAACCAAATTGTCCTTTAATTGCATCAACTGTGGCACGTAATTTCTTACGCACTGCAATAATATTCGCAGCACGACCAGTAGAATCCACTTGAAGTTGAACGGCGTCACCCACTTGAAGCAGTTCACGTTTATTAAGCAGTCCCATAATACCAAACTCAAATTCCAGTTCATCGATTGGATCCTTTTCTTTCTCATCTTCTCCCGAATTAATACGGATCAGCCCTGAGTATTCGTTTTGGTCCGGATTAACAGAACGCAGCGGACGCACAACGATGCCTTCTAATATTTCGTCGGTAACTTTCGGGAGAATTATAGTGCCCTTGCTTATTACCTTAACATTTTCAGCAGATGAACAAGTTCCAGAATTACCACGGGTTCCTAAATTATACTCCACTTCTTGACCTAGTTCCAAGTTGTTGGTATCTCCGTCAAAATTAGAAAAGTGAAAGAATACTTCCCGATCATGATCTACAGTCTCAATGAAGCCAAACCCGTCCTTTAAAGCCGCAACAAATCCTTGATATAACTGTGTTGACCTGGGTGTTGCGTGTTTAGTAACTCCATTAGTCTGTGTCGCGGGCGCTTGTTGCAAAACTTGGAGATCAACTGCAATTAACTCTTTACTACGTTTGACCAGATTGATGCTAAATTGAATTTTATCGCCAAGGCGTGGTAACTGTTTCTCGCAATCCTTTGCATAAAACGCAACCGTTTTCTTGGCACCGTTGAATGTGTACGTGATCATACCCGACTCAGAATGAGGCGCCTCTCCGTTGCTAGTCTTGGCGGGACTGCGACTCGCCCAACTGCTCGGTATGTCCTTAGTGACGCTACCCGTAAGGTTGCTTTCAATGCGTGTTTCGAATTGAACGGTGCCGGCGGGAAGTGGTTTCATGCGTATGGCGCTCTGGCGATTATTTGAGTAGGTGCTAGACTGATCTTGAATTACAGTAAATTCATACTCTTCACCGACGCGTATCTCACGATCTACGTCGAGAACTTCGTTGAAATGGAAGAAAAGACGCGGGTCACGCTCAACACATTTTAAGAAGCCGAACCCGTCTTTCACCGAAGCAATCACACCCTGTTCTCGCTTTTCCCCAGAAACTACAAAGCTTTCGTCGAGCAGAGAGATGTTAGTAGCTCGGTTCAGTTGATCACGACGATCCGTGGCTACTTTGAATTCAACCCAATCACCGTGTCGTAGAGTAAAATCTCCGCGTTGATCTTTGTCGCCAAACGAGATTTCAACCTCAGAATGGTCAGGTGCTCGGTATCTTATACGACCAGGGAGCGCATCAGTTTGATGACGAACGTTTGTACCGCGATCTAAGGGCTTAAGGACTTGACCACGCATTATGTCAGGTTTTAAATCTTCGAATATTACTGTGCCCGTTGGCAAACGCGTGATGTTGCAAGCTACTTCCTTTCCCTGTAAAAACGGTAATAAAATCGAGGTGATTTAGTTTGTAAAGAAAAATAAAAAAAACAAAGTCAAAGTTTCACGTTGTAGGCGTGACTCACATTTCTAGTTTGTATAATAAATTCGACATCATCGCCCAACCTGAGTTCTTCTTTTATTTTGGCCTCTGAGAAGTGGAAAAATATCTCTTTGACGACGTCGGCGCGTTCGATGAATCCAAAACTTTCCTTCATTGAGCACACAACTCCTTGATACTTGACTGGATGTGCAGGATTCTCCAAACGGACATGACAAGCGCCAAGATTACCACTGCAATAAACCATTTTTATAGTTTTCATTGAAATACACCAGAACAATAAATCTTCAAGAAAAATTCTCTACCGAGTTTCACAATTTAATCACATTGGGTACAAAACAAAAAAACAATCGCGTCGTTTATTTGTATTTTTCAATCAACTCAAGCGTAAGCGTATGTGTATGTTAAACAACCAAAAATAAACAAAATGTGTTTGTTTGGTGTTTTGTTTACCCAGCACAACCATTATTTTTAACATCCCAACAATTGGTGCTTAGAAAAAGAAAATAAACTTACCGATGATTGGTGGCAATTTGAAAGCTGACTTTATCACCAGAACGTAGAGTGACATTGCCTTCAACATCGTCTTTGGTGTACGGGAGAAAGAAACACTCCCCGCGGTTTTCATAACTAATACGACCTTGATTATCCCCACTCGATCCTTCCCCGCGTATCTCAGTAGTCACCGTACCGGTGACACGTTCTTCACTCATTACCTAATGAGAATAAAATCACAAACTTAAATAAGAAAATAACAACACATTGAAACGAAATACATATCTCACTGTCGAGGTTATGTACCATGATTAACTTGCACACGCATTAAATAAATGGTGTACACGTCGTGCAAAACAAGTGGCATCACAAAATGCACAATCAGCAAATATGATAAGCAATTACTTACAACTTCGGGCGCTATTTTCGTAACAGAGCTGGCGATTGGCTTCCCGGTGCGTCGATCATAAGTCATCTCAAACTCGACAGGATCGCCTATTTTTAGGTGCTCTATGTTGCCGCTGAACTGGCTGAAGTGAAAGAAGAGACGTGCTTGCCGCTCGCAACATTGAATAAACCCGTACGAATGCTGAAGATAACACATCAATTAGAAACATGTTAAATGCTTAAAATGAAGTCGTGATGCCTTACTAAGAGTTTTTCGATGATGCCAGTTTCTCTGGTGCCCATGTTCGCCGAGTCATTATAACTCGATGCGCTGCTGTTGCCATTGCTGAAGATTGGTGGAGAATCACCAGCACTGTTGTAGGTATTGTTGCTGTCTAGTGAAAAGGTGCCAATTGTTGGAAACCGGCTGGTGCTAGTTGCACTCGCCGAGCCGAAGAGATTGTTGCTACCACCATTGTACGTGGACGACGGTTTGCTATCCCCCAATACGGGAAACTCTTGGCCGTACCACGAACGTGAATTGTTGGTCGTAATTGAATGTTTGAATGGTTGATTTTTACCTTTTAACAAATGATTTTTTTTAAATTTTGCAATAATAGGGAAATTATTAGGTTAGAATCGTACAAGAAACTACATAAAAAGCTCAAAGTGTTTTCAGCAGTTTTCTAACCATGATCATAACCTTGAATGTTTTATGAGGATAAAGTATAAAATTACCAGTCATTGGTTTAAAATCGATGATAGCAGCGTCCTGATTCATGGTGTCTTGTGGTTGGAACGTTTTCCACTGAGGATTAGTGGACATAGTCTTGTAAAATCGCTCTCCGGCGTCGTGGTCCAACGCAATCCTCACTGCTGCTGCTTCAGTCTGCGTTTTTCGGTGAACTTTGTGTTTCTTGTATTATTGGTTGCGTCGTTTTGTTTGAATTCTTCTTAAGTTAAGTGATTATCACAGAATGGTTATGGTACCTTTACTCTTCTTGCGTTTACCTCCACTTGTTTGCTTTTTTTTTATCTTTTAGCGGCGGCCAAAAAAGCGTACCACACAAAATTATTTTGTAACTTTCTTGCAATAGTTTTATAATAGTCAATATGGCAGCTGATACGACTGTGCACCGCAACAGCAATTAGTTGATTAATTAATTAATTAATTCATGAATTCGCAGAGTTGTTAGGTAAAACGCTTGCGAGTCGCGACTCGCAAACGAATTTTCGTGAAACAACTTGCTCGTCCTCGCGATTTGTTTTCGTTTAATGTTACTCTCAACAAATGAATTTATTTTTTTATTATTTATTATTGGTTTCCCGTTGAACTTTGTTAACTTTAAAACGTTTAACTCCTTGATTAATGAAGTAATTTTCTTGAACGCCGTTTGGTTAAGATTTCACTTATGTTTCAAAATGTGATTACTCGTTTTCTAATTTGTTGTTGACGTTAAATGTGTTAATTTCTTTCTTGGCTGGTAGATCGCGTTTTTAAATCTTTTTTCGTTTGTTTGCATTTAGAATGATTTCCGTGAATGACGTTTTCATTTAGCAATTATCGAAATCAATGGAGCGTAATAAAAAAAATGAAGAAGTTTTTGCGCGATTTTCGTGGGAAAAAAAGGCTTTTGACAATCCACACATTCACTTGAAAGTCAATTGTATAGAAATGGAAACAGAAATAGTTGAACTAAAAATCATAAGATGTCTTCAATGCGTGCTGGGTCTGGATTGTGCCAAATACTCTCATCACAATTTGCAAATTTCTTGAAGCCTTCGTCGCCGCCTGTACGTTGATTCTAGTTGTACCTTCCAATGAGTTACCAAAGTTGAGTTGAATGCTTTGAATGTGGACCTGTTGACTGCTTGTTTTCGATTACACTGTTGTTTTCTCTGTTTCCTTGTGTATTTGTTACTCGTTTGTATTACAAATTGGTTAATTTTTTTCAGTGGTTATTGAAGGTTGCTTCTTTACTCTACGGAATTGTTTAAAAGGCCAGTGGTTTGCGCTGAATTACAACTCGGGTTACGTTCAATTTTCTAATCTAAATTTTGAGTTTCTTAGTTACACAAGCTGTAAAAGAGAAAAACAAGAATTAATACCAATCAGCGACTTTTAAAACTAAATAATAAAAAGCGTACAATATGAATGTTTTTTGGTAAATGTTGCACATTCACAATACACGAACCGTGCCGAAAAATGCGATAATTTATGATTTACACAAGCAGCATGACTGCAATCAAAATGACAATTTAACAAATTTAACAAATGTAGTTAAACAGATTTCTTGAATGTCAATGCATTGATTAATAATTGTTGCCTTAGTGATTCAGGCTAATCTTTCCTGGTGACTGAATTGTTGTATCACAATTCGCGAATGCCTAATAGGTTAATTACAACTAAATCTTAATTCTTAATCTAAACATCTCACTCCCGGTTTTTTGACGCACTTTAAATGACCTATTTTCTACTTTCTCTGGATTTCCTCCACATATAACTCTTCTAACCTTACATTTAAGAATTATTTTTATCTTAAGGAACAAAAAATAGACGTAAAATCCAATTGCAAAACATAATGTTGAAGTATTTCTTGATTCTGTGATTTCGTCGTATATCGCTTGTGATCGGATTCAGAAACATGTGCACTTGGCGCTGACTGGACGAGCGCTAGCCGACGAACGGAATGGAACAAGGCCCGAATTATTGATTTACATTCACTTTTCATAAACATCAGTGGATTAGCGCTTTCCTTAACGATTATTGTTATCATAAACAGCTCGCCGAAATGAAAAAATTGGAGATTTGAAGAAATTGTAATGCGCAGTTTTTCATTGAACGATCAACCAAGAATTTCCGCGAGTAAGAAAGATGGCACAAAGATAGGATTTATAGGGCCGGACCGACGTCGGTCACAAAAACGCCGATATTTAAACAATTGTTACGCAGCGTAACGCAGTTTTTTGTTGTTAAATACGATAATTATCACCCCCGACATTTACATACGCTTTTTCGAATTGGATTTGCTTATGTTTTATCAAAAATTGGTGAATTATCAACTCACCACGACACAGCACAGCACTGACGACATGCCGCCATGTTGAATGTCAACATGCTCAAGAAAAACAAAACCTAAACGAAAAGTGACGCAATGTTGCCAAACCTACGTGAGCGT
>JARJDS010019390.1:0-13959 GCA_030264155.1 Atheta pasadenae | reverse complement strand
TCAAAAACCACATTTATGTGTAGATTTTTAGTTTATACCTTCGATTGTCGCATCTGTAAGATAATATAGAAGAATGATACAATCACCAACACAAACAGTACGATCGCACTTATACATGCACTAAAAATCCAAAAATAATCCAATAATCTTTGATCAAGCATATCGTTTGTTATAAAATTCGTTTCTTCATCTGAGCTCCTCCCATTAATGATTAATATAAAGAGTAAGAACAATATCATAAATGGATAAATGTACCAAATCAATCGCCAAAATTTTACAGGTCGATCCCCACTGTAGAAATGAATATCATCATTCAATCTGGATACTCCGTAGCCGTAGAACAAAAGCAAACTCTTAACATAAAATTATTTACCAAATTTAATTACCTCTATATTATTATAAAATAAATGATATACTTACCCTTATTAAAATTTGTGTTGCAGACATTATATATAAATTGGTCATCCACATGAATTCATTTAATAGTTTCATACAAATCTACAATAAATTATTTAAGTTAATGAACATAATTATACAATAGACGTACACCCATTGTATCCAAAAGACTAATAAAAGAACATATTCCAATCCACGCGATTCTGGTATGTGTCTTAAATTGTACAATCGACGGAAAGAAGTCGTACAAAGCATTAATATGCATGCGTATGATAATTGCAAGTTTTGTGCATTCAAGCAACCAATTTGAGAAGTGATAAATGGCAATGAATACATGAGGACAGTTCATAAGTCGCAAAAACTCCGATACTAGTGCATAATACATTCCTACAACTGTAAAAATGGACAATAAGTTGGGTTAACTTAGGTTAGGTATAACATACATGGAAAAAACACTTCCTTGTAATCTATTCCAGTAAAATGACCCAACACACCAATAATAGCATGAAATATGACCATAAAATAAATATTCAAAGCATAGTTTGCCATAAGAAGCAAAAGACTATTAGTTGTCAATCCAAATTTTGATTTATAACTAATACTTGCAGCATATGTCATGTAACCACCACCATAAAGCACATTATGTTTAACTGGCATTAAAAATGCTGTTAATATAATCTAAAAATTACAATTATAATTTTAACTTATATATTCTTCATGTTTTAGGTTATGTAACTTACTGTATATGCAGACACTGACCGTAGTTTAAAGTCGTACATATTAAATAAAGCGACTGATGCACCTTTACTTGTAACAGCCAGTAGGAATAGGACAAGATGAAGAATTACTGTTAATATTAAAGATATTTTTAAGAGCTAAAACATAAACAAACAAAATTTGGTTAGTACATCACTAATTTTAATATAATTGAGTATAAAACAATTACCAATTCTAACAGTTTCATCCTGGTACAAACAATAGCTGTAATAAACGCCCATGTTACCATTGTAACGACTATCAAAGACCAATTAGCTTGAAAGTTCTGCCTTTGAAGAAAATTTACCCAGTAATAATGCATATTTACAATTAATCGCTCCTGCCCATTACAATTAAGCACCAAATGAATTCTTGTACAATTACCACCCTTCATAGGTCCTTCGACTAGGTAATCGTAACAAATCGGATCATTTGGAGGACATTGCCAAACAGGACGTAAAAGATGATCCAAAGTACCTAAGAGAGACATTGAAATCGTTGGAGTTGACACTGCTGCGTAGAAAATGTCTTGAAACACCATTAAAACACAAATCCCGAAGGAGATTGGCATCATTCGATACATCTGACTATTCGTAAGGTTACTGTATTGTCCTAGAAACATTTCCACGTAAAGGATTGGAAATGTTATTAATATTGAGAAGAGAAATTCGCAGAGAAGAAACACTCCTCCTGATATTCGTAATGCAAAACGCATCGTTTGTGGCATTGTATCAAAACCATTTCCAAGCAGGGCGAAAAAGAAGTAAAAACAATGTTGGCGTGTCCAGAAATTGTCGGGGTCGCGGATGAATTTTGGTTCTTCACGTTTTCGTACCAAACGCTTCCAGAATGTGAATTCTTTCGCGGCATATGCGGCGTGTACTCCGTAATATTTTTCTACATCTCGTGCCACATGTGCAGAGATAACTCTTATCATTCGACCTGCCATTTTCTAGCGAATAAATAGTTTGTGCTTTAAAAAAAATTTAAAGGACGTCAAACTTGGACTTTGTTTGACACAATGTGTAAAGTGATGTATAGGTTATATTTGAATGGATACTAGGTTATTAACAATTTATAACCTCAAAAATCGAGTTTGGAGCTTGAAATGTACTTGAAATACATTTGCAGTATTGTTAAATAAAATGAAAGATTGATATAACTTTAAAATTATAGTAAAATTTATTGTGACATTTTAAACTTATATTAAATCCTAAAATTAAACAAATCAATACAACTATATTAAAGCAGCAAATTAATATAAAATGTTCTTTATAATGAAATGTAATTGTACCCTAAACACAAATTGTTATGCTTTTAACATCGACAATATCGAGAAATGTGGTTCACCAAAAATTGGTGATAATGATATGATAGAAATGACTACAGCAAAGTTGCACTTAATAGATATACGATGTAGCGCATTTTAGCTAAATAATAAAAACTAGAGAAATAACATATTATTAAATAAATACTTATACAACGAAGGATTATTTGTTTAATTCTTATTTGGGTGTTTCATTTGTAGCTTCGGTTCCATCTGTATCTTGTCTATTAAGATCTAAAGAGTTATGATTCAGTGACACAATTATTCATAAACGTGAGATACGTGTTCGTTGCCTTCAAGACCATTGCCTTCAAAAATCAGACCTGTTTAACATTAATAATTTTTGATACCTTTATTTAATTAATGGCACGCGTTGTCATTGTAAATCTGTTATTTAATTTTTATAATTTTAACAAAAGGTCTAGCAGGCAATCTATCACACAATTTTTCACACTCTGATGTTTCAGAATAAACTGCTTGCGGATCAAATCATCTGAAGTATATGTGTCATGTCATGGCTGCACAACAACCACAATAATTTGTTTGTTTTACTCAGCTTACATAATAAGTTAATACGCCAATGTTATCAAAATTCTGTCCGTAACATAGTTGCAAATGGGCCGTGGATGTGGTGTAATACAGTAAAATAATGTCCGCTAGCCCATAACTGATACGAAAAATAACAAACTTTATCGAACACCTACGTCACTAATTAAAACCAGTTACTTCCTTTGTTACTCCGCTTACGAATCTTAGTTGTTGCTTAGTTGTAATGTAGATTTATACTTATCAATAACATACACTTAATTAAATATGTATCATAATCCCGGCATCGTTTTCATCTTACAATAATAAATATATGTTTGTTACCCTTTAATTAGAGGTTAATTTTTAATCAAATTCTTTGTTCTCAATATTAGTCAATCGGTCCGTGAAGGATGGCTGTGTAATTCATGCCCATTTCGTTAGTTGAATATACAAGAAGTTATGTGTGTGTATGTGTCGGTGTGTGTGTTTGTAATGTGTGATAATTTATTTACAATTTGTCCTACTGTCATTCTGCAAGTAATCAATTTTTGTTCGGAATGTAATTTTGGACCGCCAGCAGTGTTCGCTGGCTCATTCCTTACGCCTTAGGCATAACGCACAAAACACGGTCGAAACTTTTAGTAAACATTATATATGCGCGCCTTAAGAAATCGGATTAAGCTCCCAAAATCGTATTGTTTTTTATGACAAGTAAGTGGCTCCCTTCATAAATGTGTACTTGCATAATAATTCTCTTAACTACAAATATCTAAGACATAAGACATAAAAATGAATAACAAAATAAGAATTGAAATAGAAAGGAATAAAATAGAATTAATTAATTAGTACATATTGGTTTTGCCATTAACACTAGTAGACAGGCGGTTTAAATGTAAGTGGAGTTCCTTTAGTTCGAAATAAAATAAGCTTGAAACTCAATAACAATGTTTTCCAGCCAATAAATTCTAGAGTTAAAATAAAATCCATCCTCTGTGTCCGGCGTTGTCTCGATAGAAATTCACATAATTAACAAATACAGACGCGGCTCGCATAATTTGATTATGTTCGGATTTTATTTTAACGATGAACAATCTTCGACTAGAAATTGATTTGTGCATTATTTATCGTTTGGAATGTAGTCTCATCTGAAGACTAGTAATAATTCGATTATTGTTCATTTGTTTCGTGCTTTAGATCCAGATATATAATCAAAACATAAAAATGAACATCAAAGACCAAAGAAAGCACCAAGAAATGTTTTGTCTATAATAACGTCAATATAGTTTTATACTCGCCCAAACAGTCATTGATTGCTTCAACTCGATATCAACTATTACCACGGTTTAATCGTTAATCGTCATAATAATGAGAAATTTAAAGCTATAATTTTCCCCGTTTGAATTGTTTTGGCCAAAAATACCTCGAGATCTTTTTAAAAGTACATATACATGTCGTTTATGTAAATTGTTTATCGTAGTTTTGATTCTTTACAATTGTCTATACTGGCATGGTTCATTTTTATTAAACTGTGTATGTTTAAGACGGCAAGTAGGTTTCATTTACGAGATAGTAGTTGTTTCATTGTTACAAATCTTTCTTTGTACATATACTCATTCGTGATCAAAATGAGTTGTTAGAGATTTGCGCTGAGCAAAAAATCAAAACTATAATATAATACATATGCAAGTAAATTTAAACATAATATTCATGTGTAATGCAAATATTTCCCGTCTCTAATAATATTTAATTGCATTTTTTGTAATATCGCATGCTATTAAATATTTTTACTCCTCAATTTGGCGGTATCTCTTTCTTTACAGTTACTCAGGTGACCATATGTATGTTTGTATGATGGCCTCTTATTTTAAATTGCAATTTAATTTGTATTTGGCAAATTATACTCATAATCAGGACTACAATGTGATTGGCCGCTCCCTTCTTCGTTGAATTGTTATCATGTATGGTGCGCGTTTAAGTATTTGAGTTAATTAGTTATCGAATGTATAAAATCATATGAGTAATGGACACGAATTATGTCGCTTTGATGCTCTTGCGATTCCTGTCCATTGAAAACAGAAACGCGGTTTTCGTTCAAGCGAAATACATTACTTTTTTGGTATCAGCGTGCACTGTTATTGCACGAGCCATTGCGCCAGGTGTACGGTCTTCCGACGATCCTGACTGGTGAGATCCTTCGCCACTATAATTAAAATACACACAAATTATTAAACTTCCACTCGTATTTAGAAACAACAATATTTTAAGGACTTAACAACAACAAAAATACTATTTTTTTACTAACCTGTCATGTTCCTTTTCAACAAGATGATATCTCGCACGGAAAGCTACCAAATGAGCATAATATGCCGGCGCAGGTATAGACACAGAGCGCGTGCAACGAACATAGGTGTGACATAATTGATAAGTTAAACATTGCAACTCATCGGAATCTAGGTGCGAGTCATCCCAAAGTACGTGGTAATGTGATGGCCTTGACGTTCCCTACATCAATAACAATATATAATTAATAAACATGTCGAAAGCTAAAGAACTTTAACTAGAAAAATAATTCTGTACCTGGATGCCTTGATGACTGCACAAATAGAAATCAAACTCAGTAGGGTGAGTGATGCCAACGTCGACTGTGGTGCCAGCTGGTATATTACCGCTCTTTCCACTCTGTTCCTTTTTGTCTGCACAAAACAGTCTGGTGTGATGTCTCTTTTGCACCACGATAAACGTAATGCCCGGATGGTAATCAGCTTCAAGCTTAATACACGCCTCACGAATTGCTACCAATTCGTGCTGTAAAAGCTGCAGGAATTGTCCCTCTGACACGCCATCACGATACAGAATAATACGATGAGGTTTATACCCACCGGTTGCTTTATAAAACATAATCAATAACTCCCTGTAAATAAAAAAATGATAAGTAAAATTTAAAAAAATTTGACAAATTATCACAATTACGAAACTTACCGAACCATGGAAGTTAACTCTTGAATAATTTCCTGTCTATGTTGTTGTACTCTTACAGTAGCTGCATATCGAGACGGATGAGCGTCCATGGATCCAACGACGGCGGCAATTGATGGCTTTTTGTTATCACCAGCTGGCGGATGTGTTACATCCGCACCAAGGAATATAACGGGCTCGTTAAATATCTATGACAAAATACAATTTCACACCAAAATCAATAAGGATTTTAAGCAAAAAATTAAAGCATTACCTTGGGTCGAATAGATGGTACCAAAATAGAATTAATGCCACCCAATTTAACGTTGATTTTGAGACATAAATTTGAGAGAGTTTGAGGTGAAGTTTTGTTAACATTCTTAGCCTGAACGCATTGCGTTGCCATGCCCAAAACTGTGTCACCAACACGTTTTACTTCGGCATACACCGGTGTTTTTCCAGGCAAAACCACAACGACAAGTTGCAACGCTTGGAATGTGTTTTTCAAATACCGGAACATTGGTTCAACCTATAAAATAATTCAATCAATACCCCGCAGATGAAAATTTTAATAAAATCAAACTTACTTGGTCTGGCCCAGTTGCATATTTACAGAAACATGGTTGTCCGATGATTGGCATTCCAGCATCGTTACTTATCTTCTGAAGCTGCTGCGTAAAGTTCCGTAAAGAATCCTCTCGCACTGTACGTTGTGGTGCAAAACATGCAATAGCCCAAACACGAATCTCCACACCAGTGAAAAATTGTTTGCCACGCATATCCCAAACACCTTGATTGGGCAACGCTTGTTGTTTGCTCTAAAGTATCAAAACAAAAACTATAATAACCAACCCACACATTGAAACATGTCAAACAAAAACAACTAGTAATACTTACAGAACCTTCCCAAAATGTTTAACTTGGGAAGGTAACTGTCAATAAAATTATTACAAAGACTAATCTATAATTGATCTAATCTAAAAAATAATAAAACAAAAGTTGAAACTAACGTGCCAGCCCACCTGTCCGCTGAGGGATGCAACCCGACCACCATATTGCAACTTGGGAGGCGGTAAAACACGACCTCGTACTTCCATCATGTTGTTTGAGATTGTAAGACCGAATTCTTGAACGTACGCATCATTGTTAAAGTCAGCGCGACGCACAAGGTTATTAATTTCTCTCTCACGATCAGGAGCCGATCTATAACAATAACATGTTTGTGAAATATCGCTCTTTTGATTTCATTACAATAAGGACTTAAAAAATAAATTTTACTTAAATATTTACCTAGCTGTAGCTTTGATCATTGTCGAAGTTTGCATGTCCGTCAATTTCTTAATACACCTCTGTCCAGCCACAATGTTACAAACTTCTAAAGGTAAATAAGTGTGTTTGTGCTCTTGCCCGACTTGCAAACACGGCAGATGTGGATAGCGCAGTTTCATCTTGTACTTATCCAAAAAGTACTTAGCCACTGTACATTCTACAGTCTGTCCGTTATCTAATTGCAATGGAAAAGACTGCATCTGTGCCGGTCGACGTGTCACATTGCACACTCTGTACTTCCGCCGCATGCTGCCACAATGGGTAATCTCAATTTTCAAACCCTTGATTTCTTTCGTAAACTTAACACGCTGAGAGTCTGTTAAGGGCTTACGCTGTTCATTGATGTCTCGAATGTCCAGCACCTCGCACATAAACTCAATAACAGGCTGTGCCTTGTAGAACGCCGTCGCCGAAACGTCAATATTCAACATCATCTTCCACTGACTAGGACGCACCGATTGATGGAAACCAAACCACACTTCACGTCCACCTCCTAAAGGATGGTAATATCCTTCTGGGCTGCTGAAAAAACTTCTACCAACAGGAGTATAACTCATTGAAGGTAAATGACGCATAACGACATCTAAAGCTAAAATAGCTTCGTAAGGTATTTGCCGAGTGCGTCCTTCAAGAGCTTCTTCAAGACCAAAGAGCGATACTTGAGCCACCCATTTAATAGAAACGCGGAAAAGACGGTCCTTGCCTTCACCAGGGAGTGTTACTTCGAGTTCTTCACGTGCGTTACCAATCGGCAGCGGATCTCTTGTGTACAGGTTGCTCCTGCCGTCAAATACTGGTTTTAACGAACCAAAAATTTTCGTGTACGCATGTACCATTGTCTCGATAATTTCTCTGTTTACCTGAATAACAAAATTTAAGGATGTTAATGATTAATCAAATGTTATTATAATTTGTACCAATGTTTAATTGAATAGAAATGTTACCTTGCGAGGACATTTGTCAGGTTGAATGTTTACATCGTAGTGATGTACGAATCCTCGAGGCATAGTAATTTGAAAATGATTTGCTTTGAGCCCTATAGGTCGCCCTTCGCGACCTAAATTTGGTCGTCGTGGACATTGAAAAATTGGAGGTTCTGTTGTTGCAAGTGCGCCGGTTGCAGCTCCGGGAAGAGCAACAGCCGTGCTGGTGGCCCCACTTGGTGTTGCCGTACCCGAAGATAACGGCTCGGAGAACGTTGTCTGCGTGGTGGGGCTGCCAGTTTGTCTGGGAGGGCTTGCCTGCCATGACTCTGTAATTCCAAAATATCGATGTTTGTTATCAATAGATTATCAATATTTTAAATAGTAATCGGAAATTATAAAATGAACACGAAATTCTCATAATTCGTTTGATTAAGTACATGCTTGCGCAACAGGTGTAATAGCCTCTTAAAACATGCGCTCGGATTTGGCAATGGTACACTTTATAAAAATCAATACATCCTAGGCGAAATGCTAGCTCAGCCGGACAGACAGGTCAGAGGTCAGTGACCTCTTAAAATGCACTTCTAACACACAAAATATCAACAACAATTAGATCAAGCAATACACTCATAAACAACAATGCCTATCAAATCAATTTACTTTTTAATTTAATTCAAGATTTTTAAGAAAAATAAGGTTATTGTTATAACCATAAAATAACAATAAAATTTGATCTTTCATTTCAAATAGAATAATTTAAAATACTAATAAAAATATTTCACTATACATCAGCAGTTTTCTCGGAAAGTGTTCCTACGTCATTATAATGTTAGCAAGAGAATGAATCACGATACGAAAACGAAATTCTAGACCTAGCGATAGTGTTAGTAGATGTACGACAAAAATTTTAATGCGTATGAACATTGCACGACGTAAATTGAGTGCTAAACTCAACAACAATCTCCGACCTTAACAAAGAAGGCCCCGTAACACAATCACTGCGTTTTCAGCTTTACGATTTCGTATGAGGTTAAGATTCAGTTCCAAAAATAGACGCGTTACATACGAAAAAAAAACAAACGAATCAAGACCTCTTAATAAAGGAACAAAAATCGAGTCGCCAACGCTCAATAGTACTGAGTGCGCTTATCAAAATGAAATACGAAACAATTTTTTTATCGCTCGGAGTCGTCCACCAGGGCACAATAGATGCAACCTCGTTTTGTACACAACACACATAACGAACAGTTTCCCAGGGAAAAACAAAGGAAATCCGTGATTCCATCTAACACGCTTTTTAGAAAACAATTTCCACTTACGCCCTCCTGATTGAGGATACATTTTATTTATAAAACCAGCACGATATCGCACAAAACACTCCAAAATTCCAAAAACTGTCTGTATCACTCACGAAGCACTGGCGGACATTTGCAAAAGTAGGATATGACGTCACTGCATAGCGCAACGTCGACGTACGGTTAATCCACGTCTCTTTCTACTACGCCTCGGACGTATACGTTGCACTGTGCGCACACTCTGCACTTCTAGGGAGTGCGATTTGATTTGATTGGTCGGTTCACTCAGTTGTATGCAGGTGTTGCAAGCACACTACGTCATAAAAGTAACAAATATTATATTTGTAAAATATTCAAGCGTGCTCAATAGTAATCTGCTACTAGCAACGTACGTAAATGTAATGTCGCGTTGAGTTCGTATGGATATTAAAAGTCAATCAAATTTAGATAATGTACATTTTCCATGAACAGAGGCACGCATGCGTAGTTCGAGTAACTAATCACCGACACATGTCCGGACGATGTAAACAAAGTACGCGATGAGTGCAATCCGAACACGAATGATGACGATTTACCACGAGTGCAATCGGAGTCGGCGGCGACGCGCGGTAGTAGAATGTGCGTCGTCGGAAAACTGGTAGATTTCTGAAAGAGAAATGAGGACACGGCGAAGGCAGACAAAGTGTTCGCGTATTTTCACAAACGTATTGCGACATATTCACGAGTTAGAAATAGGAAATGTTGCCATTTTTACAAAGTTGGATTGGATGCACGTGTTATAATTATCATTGGTCCTTCAGCGTCTCGATTCGAACTATGTTGTTTTGATCACTCACCAGAAGGAGGCTGTTGTACATTGTTTTGAATCGTAGAGTGCGGCGCTTGTGGCGCATGTACTCCTTGCCGATGAAACAGCGTAGTCAAATCCGTCTGCAGGATCTGCTGTATTCCCGGCGCTTGCATAGTGCGCCCTTCAGCTTCTGCCGCTGATAACGACATATTATCTCTATCTGTAAACAAGTAAACAAATGATTAACGACAAGAAGCAATACTTCATGCTCAATTTGAGCGAATTTATTAGTTTTTCGACGTGTCGAGTGTGATTGATAAGAGATATGATATGAACTATCCGGTTTAACTTGAATTGTGTATCATTTTTTTGTATTACAAATTTAATTACGCTGTAGGCAACTTACTGGGTTTACACCGCTTCAGTTAAATTCACATTTTTCAATGATATTTGAAGAAATTTTGGCGCACTGTGCGCGCGATTTGCTGGTAAACAGAGCAGCTGTCAAAAAAACAATTGCGCACTAAATTCGTAGACATGCAAAATGCTACATTGCAAAATTTTGCACTGCTATTTGGCGTTTTAGAGTAATACAAACGTGTCCAAATGTAAAGACACGACTGTCATCACATTGGAACAGGTCTGCCAGTTGCAAATTGCCATGTCCTAAGACAAGCGCTCGTCAGCGAACGCATTCAAGGCTGGCGCGGGCCAAAGCGCCGGATTTTTACGCGCTGGTCTAAGTTTGTGTTTGACCGTACATTGCCAATGCCTCGCCGACGCACCAACACAGGCGCAAACTTGCGCGCTAGAATCTAGCCACAAACAATACTCACCTATATTTTCGCCGTCTGCATTTGACACTCGACGAAGACACGTCGGGTGCGTGCACCCGGTCGGGACGCAACGATTTTCACCTGTGTCGCGATGCTGATGATCGTCTCAGCGCGAACAATTTGCCATAACTCGCGCGCGCGTCCGCGTTTGCACTTGTTTTGTGTGCGGTGTGTGTGTCTGGCGATGGCGCTGGGTCCGTCTGGCGGGCGCAGGCAAACTCACGGCGCCTGCGCCAATTAGGTAGCGAGAGGCAGAGCGCGGACGAGCGGGACGAGCTACCGCACGCGAATTCCGTACTCAGCGAAACACCCGCACGATGATCTCTGAAGCGTTCGATGCAGTGGTTTGAAACGCTTCAAAACAATTTCAGACAATGTCAAAACACAAAATGGTGTACGCGCAAATAAACTCAGAATATCTTTGTTTTATGTAACTCTTAGTTTGATTGGTTGTTGAGTTTACGTTGTCATGGCGATCTCGATTGTTCTTAGCTGAACTAAGTTCAACCGTTCCGTGTGGTCGTGGACCACTTTGCGATCTCTTTTACGTTCGCGACGCTACTTTCGACACTGAGGTCGTGGTTTCTTGCGTCTACTGGGAGACTGGCTACATCAGTACATGATGCTTCGAAACCTGTGTTGGCATTCGCTGACCGTGTCCGCCTGCCGCAACATAGAACCAGTGGTCGACAGCACGGTTCGCGGTCGGTGGGATTGAGTTGGGGGTTTTCTCGTCGCTGGGCCTGTGCTTTGCGGTCTACTCTGCTGTCTCGGCTCTCTCTCGTTTTGCTTCTGTTTATTGATCCTTTTACCCGACGCTCGACCTTGAATTTCAAAGCTCAGGTTGCGGTGTGTTGGTTGGTGTTCGTCGGTGTGCAACATCAACACTCACTCGCAAATATTTCGCCCTTGCGCGCTGACCTTCAATTTCACCCGATCTTGCAAAATCAATACAGCTCACAGAAAATTATTTACCTGTGCGTTACACGACTGGGGAAAGCACGGAGCAATAACAGTGCGTACATTAATTTCATACACAATACATAACGAGGCCGTTACAAATAAATTTACATTCTTAATCTTTACATTAAAAATAATTTTAATGAAACAAACTTACAGGTAAAAAAAACAGCTTTTAATTTTATATAAATTTATATAAAATTTTGGTTTATTATTTAAACTAGATCTTAGAGGAGTTTATGTTAAAGTTGATAACTGATTATCTTGCATCAAAAACAATCACTAAAACAAAAAAATAGAATCATGTACTGTTTTAATTGTAATATTACAAAAACTTACATCTTTTGGTTCGCTTTTTGTACATAATACGATACCCGCATTCCCTGCAACGAATAGGATCACGTGGTCGAATTTCGTTTTCACCATGACATTCTATAAGATTTTATATTATTTGTTAACAAACAACACAAATTATTCTTTATGAATATCAAATAATTACTAACCCAATAAAATTACTGCTATAAATAATTACAAACCCACTTTTTAATCATCTTATTAATTTACCAAAGCACGTATCAGTAATTATTTGCGTAATATTTATAACAGAACCAGAAATGTTAAGAAACTAACGAAAAATAACCTCAAAATATTTACCTCCACAAATATAAACCATAGGAGCTTTGGTTGCCGCAGATTCCTTACTCGACGGATCCGAAGACATGTTTAATACCTTCTCGGTGTACTTCCTGACAGTAAATTGATCTTGTTCTTATTATTTATAGAATTAATAATACACAACGTGCGTTTACGATAGCATTTGTTTATAATGGTATGCAGGCGGCGAGTTTAAATACGACTGTATACGACAATCAACGACAATATACGAAAAAATATAATTTTTGACATCTGAAAAACATACTTTAGACAAAAATTGTCAGAGGGCGTTGGAATAAATTGGAATTTCCTTCTCCAAACCGTGTTTGTTTTATTTATAAACAATAAAATAAAAGAAGACATACTAATTCAATCAGGTAAACATTAAATAACAACAACATTAACAATTATGGATCTTTTTGTTATCTAAAACAATTTCTTTAGTTCCCAAGTGTTAAGTAGAGGACGCTAGTGTGTACATCTTCGCCATTTGCAATATCATTACATTTCTAGACACGGTAGATATGGCTTCGTCTCTGGAAAATCTTGAAACTCAATTGGAACTATTCGCCGAAAATGTTCGTCAAATACATATTATCGTTGGTAATTTCGAACCACAAAGTCAGAACGTGTTGAATCAGAAACTGTAAGTGTAACTTCTTATATTTATATATACATTATTATTATATCTATATGAACTTTAATTTCAGTCAGTTACTTGTTCATGGATTACAAGAAGTAGACAAGCTAAAAACACAAGTACAGGATGTACATGTACCTTTGGAAGTATTTGAGTAAGCGTTTCAAAAAGACTAAACAAAAAACTTACATGAAAACATTTATATAAATGTTTTTAATTGGCTTCCAAATATTAATTTTTTATTGTTGTAGTTATATTGATCAAGGAAGGAATCCACAGCTGTACACCAAAGACTGTATTGAGAAGGCTTTAGCTAAGAATGAGCAGGTAAAAGGCAAAATTGATGCATATAGGAAATTCAAAGCAAACATGCTTCTGGAGTTAAGCCGCACTTTCCCCAATGATCTCAGCAAGTACAGAGCTTTGAGGAGTAATCTTCCAGAATAGACTTAAGAATTTATTTATTAATATTGTGTATTATTATAAAAATTAATGTAAGACCAACATTGAATACAATTTGTATATAAAAGTTTATTTTTATTTCATATACAAACTTGTTATGAACAA
>JARJDS010019380.1:0-12358 GCA_030264155.1 Atheta pasadenae | reverse complement strand
GTTGAGTTTATTTATTATTTCATGTTCTCAGTTACAGTTACAGGCATGAGTTATAGGTTATGTTGCGTGCTGTAGGAATATAAACCGAGGCACATTTTCGGTTATTGCAGCCCGAGGGTTGTTTGTAGGGAGGGTAAATAATTAACATAATCGACTGTACACTACAGAAACGATGCTTTACAGTGGAAAACTACGAAAACATGTTTTCTTTCCATCCACAGTCGACTTGATGTTACGTAACGATGTTTGACTTGAAAGTTATTGATTTCGCTCGAATGTAACTACCCGTTAACTCGTTTGCTGTTCACGCTGCGTTCGTTTTATGAAACGTAAGATTGCATTCATGCCATCCCTTATTATTTTCACGAGCAAGGAACTCAAATGCTTTAATGTTGCGTTCGTAAATTCGAAAATAATGAGATAGTTGTTTACAATGTTTACTTTGTTTATTGTGAAAGTGTATATCATGTTGTATTAAATGCTATTAATGATACGTCATATAAAAAAAATTATAATTTTTAGGGTGAAACTTTGTTTTATTGAAAGTTTTGCTAGAATTTGTCAACATTTTTGTTCATAACTATTGTCAAATTATGTATAATTTAATTAAATTTGGTATTAAAATAAAGCTGATTAAATTCTCTATAAGATGCCAAGTTTAATTAATTTAGATAATTTTAAGTTTGATAAAACACAAAAACAAAATTGGTTTATTAAGATTTGATTAACTATGCTTTTAAGAATTTGACTAAAAAACATCAAAAAATATGATTTACAGTGAGAATTTTAAAAAATGTTTATAACAAAAGTTGTTCATAATTAACTAATTAACATTTTATCTTAATAACATTTTTTGATAAATGTCACCAGTTTGATAATAATTGCATATTTGCAACTTTATAAAATTAATTTAAGTAAATTTCGGCATGTTTTTTGATATAAAAACATCCAAAACTATCATTTCGAATAAAAATATTTAAAAATGTTTATAACAAAAGTTCTTCGTAATTAAGTAATTAATATTTTGTCTTAATAACATTTCTTGATACAACCAACCCAAATCGATATAATCTCAAAAAACAATAAATTTTATATCAAATTTATAAAAAAGATACCATTTGAAGTTGGAATAAATTACATCAGTTTGTTCCAGATTCAAGATTTTGATTCTGTAATTTCACCCACATTTGATGACGGTGTTAGCTATCACATAAACACCAATACCGGGATTTACTCCGCAATATTAACTCCCCCATATCTATACGATAAAGCCCCGAAATGTTCCAAATCGTGTCCTTCTTTAAGAAACACCCCATCCCTACACTCCCAGTCCATCCTTTTCCCCTAACCTCATTGCCTCTTTCTCGCAGGCCTCATTTTACCCTCATTTCAGTGTCTGTTTTTTTCCTCTCAGCAACTTTTATTCATGTAAAGTCCGCCCGAATCTAATGTCTCCGACACGGGATGTCTCCCATGTCCTCTGTCGTAGCACGAACTCGATTCGAGGTAATATTTATTTAATGCACGTTGCGAAGCGGAGGTCGCCGGGGTATTGGGGGTATTAGGACGGGCAGTATCAATATCGAAGCGAATTGAGCACCCAGCAGCACCACCAAACCAGCGAATTGGGTGCAGGAGTACATTTACGTTCTAAACGCGCACCACCACCTTTTCCGGTTCATACTCTGGGTTATAGTCCATGGGGTAGAGGGATAGATTCCTTCATATGTGACTACCTAATATCCCCACGTGCCACTACCCCGCGCGGGGTAAGCGTATCGATTGCGTATTACGACTACGCATTGGAAATTTCAAATTCCAGATGGAGCTTACCCCCATCCCCTCCCAAAAAAAAGAACGAAAACTGAGTTGGTAGAAAGAAGCATACAAGCGTATAGCAAGAAAAAAATTGAAGACAATGCGTGCCATGCGAGTAATTTATTTTATCCTTTTTGACCCTCGCAGGTAGTGCCCAAGAGAAAACTTTTTTATCTTTCAACAGAAAGATGAATTAATAATATTGGTTTTGGGAAATTAATCTAATGTCAAAATGTTAGGGGTTGACTTTCAGTTTCGGGACTTGGGTCAATATTTATTTTCGATTTTTATAGATTCATAACAAACAATTTTTTCTTTTATCTTAAATTTAAAAAATAATGAAGTAAAATTTTCTATAAAATTAAATAGATGTAAGTTATAAATCAATTTTCCTGGTAATCCTTTAAGATGTTATAATACACTACAGTTAATCTTCAATTCTATGCAAATTCCTTCCTGCAGTTCCTGCACCTTCCTATACCTTCCTGTTCTTATATTCTCGCATGCAGTGTACCCACACCGGCTGTGGCACTTCCTCGCACATTCCTGCCGCGACGAGAATTATAATTTCCATACGCGATTTTCCTGCGATAGCGCTGCACCACTAGTTTAACACTATTTGAAGTAGTTACGACGGCATGTTGCACACCACCTCATATTCTACACTTTGAAACAAAAGCCACGCAAACTGTGAAGAACTAAAACTATTAAATTGAAAATTCCACGTACAATATGCAAGCGTTGGCAGCGAAAAACGAAACAACAGGAAAATTTTGTAGTGGAAATTATGCACGTATAATTAGTACTTGTGTGACCTTATTAGGAAAATTTACTTAAATTATGCAACGTCACAAAAGAACGAAAAAAAATGAATTAATTATTTATGTATTTTGTGTGTTGTTTGTACATTACCAACCCCCGCAAATGTTTGTTTTGCAATTTATTGTCATTTTCAACATTTGCATGCCCAAAATGTTGTAATTGCGAGAAATTGGTGAGATCGCCTCGAGACTTGTATGTGTTGTGTGTTATTACCCAACAACCCTTTCGTGTAAAATACGATCGCTTACACACTCTTCAAATTGCTTTCCGTTCGAAAGTGGTTCTCTCAACGAAACAACCCGCTTGTATTCTCGCTTTCTATAGCGTCGCCGGTGGAAAATTACTTTGGAACTTTCCCCATTGCAACTTTCGATTAAAAATGTCCCTTATGCCGGCGCGCAAGGCGAATGCAAATTTACAAATTATAAACTTTTCCAACAGTTTTCTCAAACCGATAGCCTTTCTATGCCCGGACATAACAGTTTCCTGCGACTACTACTTCTTCGGATTTTAATAACACAACATGATCGATGTAATCAATGTTTCAATTTGTAGTTGGTGTTACGGGTAGGTAGTTTGCAAGCTGGGAGGTAATTAATAACTTCAATCAAAACAGTTTCGCATATTACTGTAAACGGAATGATTGATTGGTTATGAATTTATAGGGAAACTAATTTTTTTTAATATTTGAACGTTAGATGCAATTTTTGTATTAGGGTTTTGTACATTTTTGTTTAAAGGGTATAATTAAGAAGATTGTGATATGCGGATATAAAAGGGATGAAGGATATGATGTGATGAGGGTGTGTTCAACCGTAAGTGTAGTATGAAAATCCTTGGGCCATGTGTTTAGGGTCAAATTGGATTATGATTTTAATTAACTAATCCGTCCCTTCGTATTATGCAACCAACGTTACAATATCTAGGTATTTAACAAAAAATAACTTACTTTTAATTAACATTAAAATTTTTTTTATATGATAATTTTTTCATATCCTCCCCTAAATAAAAAAACTACCCCTAATACACATAAAAAATAATGCAACTCAAAATTTCTCTTAAGTGAATTCACAAAATCACTATCTCAAAATAATATAATTAAAATTTGATGTTTTAATTTTTTCATCCCCTAATATTTTAAGGGTTAAAAAATAAAAACAATCAGAAAAATTAGTCTTAATTTTTGGTTTGTTTATCGCAATCAAAAAATATCAATGTTTTAAAGACAATATAGGGTGGTTTTAACATATATGTATTTTGTATATGTAAAAAAAAAGTTGGGGTGAACTCTTATCAAAATTTCCGTACAATAGTAAAATTTACCACAGTTACTAGCAAAACGAAATAACTAAACAACAAAATGTGCTTGCGGTTAATTATTTCTTGCGTACGTTCATTACACGTGTGGCATACTGTGGAGGTGCCGGGTATTCAATTTGCAACTACCACAGTTTCGAACGATTTCGGTTTAGCGAGGTATCGCCCGCCGTTAAGTCAGGGCCGAACCACAGTTAGTAGTGTACAACGCACAGCTAAGAGAATAATGTTACTTGCAATTGCATACATGCACTTTGCGGACCACATATAGAGTTCGCTAGGCACGCGTTAAATGAATTTGTAATGCTCGCACGTTTCTGATTAAAAGTTTTAATCTCGTTCACTCGACGCCGACCATAAACCCTTCCTAGTTTTCTTTGCTTCGCTAATTCCACGATTTCACTGCGAATTCGAATGCGTATTCAAACAAACCACAAACGGGTATAAACATAACTAATAACATTGTGTGGTTATAACGACGTATAATTAAAAACAATTATAGGGAGATTTTTATGGTTATGATAACATAATCAAAGTTTACAGCTAAAACGAAATTAGAAAATTAATTTTGTAATTTTTTTTTAAATCAACCCTTAATTTTTTTCAACCCCTAAAATTTTAAAATTTAAAAAATCAAAAAATTAACATAAAAAATACTCATTTGAAAAAAAATATTTTTTTTTATAGAAAATTATTAAATAAATTTTAGGGGATGAAAAAAATTCTCACCCCTAAAATTTTTATTTAAAAAAAAAACAAATAAATTTTAACTAAAGTTAAAAACAAAGAAAACTGTTAAATTTTTCTATATTATTTTTTTTTTAATAGGGGTTGAGTAAAAAGTAAAAACACTAAAATATGTGTACAGTAATTTAAAAGACATTCAAATTTTAAGCAACTTATTTGATCATCCGGCATGTAACACAAAAACGATTTCCGTGGCTTGCCTGCAACGGGCTCGATTTAAATGACAATGAAAATCTGCATTTGAATTTAAATTTTAATTGGTCTTTACTTTGCGAATATTCCGTGTGAATAATAATCATCTTCGCCGGTCTCAAACATAAAAAACGCGACAGACACTACCTTCTTTGGAGTCTTAACATTTTTTTCGTTTAACATTTTTTCCATCTGTTTTCCTCCCTTCATTCGCCGCGTTCGCGTCCTTCGTCCACATTTTACATTTTTTCTTATTTAATCTAGCGTTGAGGCGCAAGAAGCCACGGGTACCGTTCGTGACTTGTTCGAAGCGCCAAAGTTGCGACTTAGCCCTCAGAAGTTTCCTCAAGTGGCGACGGCACAAGAAGTGCTTCTTTCCCGGACGCCGCCAGACGTGAATATATTTTTAAGAGCACCCTTGTTTGCGCTCGGCGGTTATCCTGAAAATCATGTCGATGCATGGCGCCCAGCTGACGCCAGCATGATGCCGATTTATCACGTTTCCATAACCTCAAAACCCACAATACTATACTCGTCTATCTACAAATGTGATTTTTTTTTCAAAACTTTTCCTTTGATTAAGTATTCCGTCTATTTATGTACCAAAAAATATTTAAATGTAAAATTTTAGTTTTTTTTAGTATCGAGGGCGTATACCGGAAAACGAAGAAAATCGAAAACGAGTTCTACATTATGAAACAAGCAGGCTGTGCCCGTAGGAACACAATATCCCTTAAAAGGTGTATCGAACGGCTGCTGACAGGAAGCCGGATCGTAAAATACGTTCGACCGGTAAGAACTTGAACCTTTTTCTTCCTACTATGTACTACTAACACTAATATTACCTCTATTTTCTACTTTTTACTTTCTCATTGGCGACATCTATGACTAGAAACTTGTATAATAAGTTGCCTATATTATTACTCGTTTTTTACGTTTTTGTTTTAATGTTTTTGTGACGCAAACACATTGTATAATTCATCGTATAATCAAAACCAACAAAGAAAACTTATCATTGCCACGTTTCTTTAATTTTTCTTTGTACACCGTTTTCCCATCCGAGACAAGACAAACCCAAGACGTCGCCAGAGCCTACGACAAGCACAAAACAGCAAACACAAAAGGGAAAAAAACAAAAAGCGACTTCGTCTTTTGGGGTTGTTATAAAGTCAGTAAGAATTATCCAGAACGTCCATCCAACGAACACACCGCTTGGGTTTTTGTTTGCGCCTGAAACGCAAACGTTCTGCCCTTTTTATTACAACGCTCTGGTTATTATTGTCGTTACACTGCAACAACAAGGCGTATCTTTTCATTACGACTCACAAAAATGAACAATACACGTTGTCCTGGACTTTCGTCCTTGAATCGTAAACACACCAAAACACATTCGTCTAACTTAAGATACGAATATTACGTCCATAATGTTATAACAACAAAATAAACATCATTTGTTTTTTGTTATTTAATACTAAATATTAAATTTTAAACATATAAAACAAGAATCCATGAAAATCCCCCTAAACGTAATAAATGTTGTAACTTGTTGTAAGTAAACAACAGATGGCGCTAGTATTTTTTTTGGGTATAAACCAAACATACATCAAAACTTTAAAAAACTGACAAAGCTATACTTTAAAATAATGTCACAAAATGTAACATATTGTAGGGGTGGAGGTTTGTGAGGTTTGAGCAAGTAAACGTCACGATTTTCACATTTTCTGCGACAACATCGGATGACACTCTGGCTGGTCGTAGTCAGACGACGTGTGTGTATTACTATGGCGCAAATCCGACAGATTATGGCCCGCCGCCGGCACGGATTTTGTGTCACAACTTCAAGATGATATCTTCAAATACAAACAGCCACTCACACATAACCTCAACTACTCAAAACTTATCAAAAGTACAAAAACCAGTCACGCCATCTATCGGCGAAATTACTATGTAAACTAAAAGCTAAAGATATTGTTAAAACATTTGAACGCCCTCTAGCGTGTATTATGTGCATATAAATCACATGACACACTCGCGGCTCAAAATTTTCGTTTTGAAACATTAAACCCCGTGATTAATCATTCCGTCAACCGCCGGTGACTTGCAACCACACACGCCACACTTAAATGGCATGTTACCGTGTTGGAAACCCAGTCACCGCCATTCTATTGTTTGCCGTTAGTTGCGACAACAACTGCTGCCCCAAAATCAACTATCATGGGCTACAAAGTCACCCAAAGTCCATTGTGGTAATAAATTATGAAAATTAGGGGATGCACGTGAATACGCGTGTGTTTGCGCAAGCGTGTTGAGACAGCCATTAGTGGGTGCAGGGGTGCGACGCAATCGTTTACGCTAATGGCTGTTTGATGATGGCTTATTGACCGTGGACAATCAGATTTGGTTGTAACTGATTGTTATGTAATGACAATAATAAATCAGTAATATTTTTTTGTTTTAATAAAAATGTAGTACCCGTAGCGCCATCTAACGACAATTAAAGACACTGAACATTAATATGGTTTTTGTTTGTTTTCAATAAATATTTAAAATAAAAGAATAATTTGTTTCTTTTTTCGGTTATTTGTTAAATTTATCATCAAAATAAATGCCTCAGCATGTCAATCAATGTGATCTCATAAAATATTTATCTCCGGGACTTGGCGTACTGTATTGTTGCTCGCTGATCTTCGATTCGGGATCTTTTTGGGCGCTGTTTCACTACCAACGCAAAAGATCTATATACGAATATCCTGGTCGGCGGAGCCGTGGCCGCCCCCGCATGCAGTTCCGGTAGTATCGGTGCCCGGTTTGGCGCGGGTTTGCGTTTCCGGTCGGTTATCGAGCCGCTGGCTGCGCTGTGTGCCATAGGGCCATAACATTGTTCCCAATTTCCCTAGGGATATAGTTAGTCGGCTTTGCCCGTCTTGCCGCTGCGTCCCGGGACGCAGTGTTTTAATTTTGTCAATCCTCTTTAGACAATTCGTCGTCGTAGAAACCGAGACGACTTTTAGTTTATTAGGAAATAAATCTTTTTGCTGTTTTTTCCATGTTTTTTTTTAGATTTTTAGATATTTAGCAAATTGCGCCATCTATAGTATAAGAGCTATGATAGGATTTGTTTGTTTTTTTCAAGTAAAAGCTTTGAATCCAGGGCAGAAATTAAAACCAATGTCATTAGATGTCGCTAAATGTAAATAGAACGAAGGCCAAACGTTTGTTATCAAGCGCTTCAATCATTGTACAGCGTCACGTCCACAGCCGCCGCCAGACTCGATTATATTAAAGTAGCTGCCGCCACCGCGACTGTCGACATCGTTGAAAGACTAGAAAATCAAGTAATCTTCAATTTCCACAATTCTACATCACCGCTTTGCACAATTTCCATTTCCTTTTGGATTTTTAGGTTAAATCCGCGCCATAGCTCACAGTGGGCTATTTTAAAATGTATGGTTTCTTAGATTTAAAATTTGAAACAAAATCAAAAAATACAATCATCCCATTGTGGTTTGCTAGTAAAAACTTCATAGTTTTTTTCTAACAACGTCAAATGATATTAATAAAAAAGAAGACCCGACCGGATGTATTCAACCCACCGGAAGCTGCTTTGCGTTGACATAGACGAGGTTATTTAAGACCGACAAAGGCGGTAGCCATCTCCCTGCGACACCAAGGCGGACACAGACGCGTCGAAATTAGAAAAGGTTTTAATTACGCGGATTACTTCCTCGATTATTTTTTTTTCTGGTAGCACTGTCGGCGCGTGTGTCGCCATTAAGGTTTTTAATCTTGCTCGCTTGACAGCGGACGCGTCCGCAGCAGAAATACGAAGAGATCCAAACGAAAACACAACTCTCGAAACTGGAAACGGGAAACTGGAAACTCAAAGCTCACACAATGGCCTCGAATCGCCCGAGATCTTATTAAATCTTATTAAACGTAAGGATTTACAAGCGCAAATCTTCTTAAACCAACTTAAACCAAACAAAATTTTAAATTTTAAATTTAACTACCAGCGCCATCTATTGGTTACGAGTCAAATCTCTAACATTGATTCGTAATTTTTTTTAAACAAAACAAATGAGTGACGGAACTTGAGGATTTTAATTAAAAATTATTGACTTTCAATTGTTTTCCATGTATTATTCTTTGTTTTATCAATGCGACGTATTTATCATTGTGTTCAATGTGCGTGACGAAAACAAAAAGCCATTAGTCCAACAATTAGTAATCGTGATAAATCAAACGATACTACCCGCTGAGTTTAGCGTAGGGGTAAATACAGACCATTAAATGCCACTTTGTGCAATTGATTGTAATAAACAATAAAACTTACAACTGTATCCACAGATAATAATTTAAAATTGCGAAAAAATATACAAGTAACGACATCTAGCGTCACGTAGACGAAGAATAATCTTGAAAGACCCCACAAAAATTAAGATTAATGACGGTACGAGACCAAAACTTAAACGTTATCCCTAAAATCCCCTTATTATTCACCTAAAAAAATACCTATCACTTAATGTAACGTAACCTCAATAAATTTAAATGTCACTTTAAACATTTAACGCTTACTAAACCTTAAAAAAATACAGGAAACTTTATCTGAGTGCCAAAATAGTTGTGGTTATGTTTTAAAATGAATACTTTAGTCATGGCAAGCCAACAACGTTTGTTTGCATTATTTGTTTTAATTTTTGTGACAATCAACACTCGCAAGAGCAGTAATTTGTTTTCGTAGCTTCGTAGTCGTTTGTTCGTCGTTTGTTTGTCGCGTTTTCCGGGCTGGGACGAGCGAACGTTTGTGCCCAAATTTCTCGTGCGCTTCGTGCAACAACCGCAACCACATAAAACGTCAACATAACCTACGATGTTTGTAAAACGGGTGCGCCAGAGAGACAAATTACACGCTCGGGATGAAATACGCGCGCGAGACAAAAACGCCACCATTGCTGCCGCCTCATAAAAATGCTAATTCAACAACAAAGCACAACAAAACGCCTAATAACCTCTATCCAAAATATTAATATTATATTTTCAAAAAGAATATTTCCAATATTTAAAAAACTACTTGTAATCTAATTCTTAAAGTTTAATTTAAATAGAAACATTGGTGTGCGGTGGAAAAAACAAAATTTGTTTTATTGTGTGTCTATGAATACACAAAAAACAAAAGTTGTTTTTTTTCCAACGCATACTTGATTGTAAGCAAACATAGAAACAAAATACATATAAAAACTCTGAACAGTGTTCTCATTAGAGTTGTAATCGTAAAAATATTAAAAGTACAACTTACTTTTGAAGAAAATAGTTTGTAGCTGTTTTTAGCTTACTTCGACTGATTCAAGAAGACAGAAAGTCTGGAAAATAAAGAATAAGATTTTATTTTAAACCAAAAACAATACAATTGCTTAATACACAATTAAGTTACGTTATAATTAAAATAATTGAATGTATAATAAAGCCAGGAAATCAGAACCAAAGTAAAACTTACGCCAATTTAAGCTTTAAGCGTTTTAAGGTAAGTTAATCCAAATTTTATATACAAAAGCACGAATTTGGTTTTCAATCATCTCACTGACACACAACACCAAATGTAAACAAAACTTGAATCGTGCGAATGAAAACACACACTCGCGAAATCAAGGTTGAGTTATTTCAAGTTATTTCAATACAATTTACAAACACACTACCGCGACAAACACTTGAAGTTGTTATCGACACCGAGTTTGACGATGACTCAATGCCACAATTCCAATAGGAATCAAATACGAAAAGCACGAAATGCGTTATTAACAAATTACATAATTAACTTACTATATTAAATTATTCACAATGCAACAAACTGTTTTATTAGGTTTAGTATTGTTTCTTAAATTTAACTGTTCGCGTTATTTGATTTGTTGCACTTCGTTTTACGAATGTAGAATTTGAGGTTAAGGTAAGGTGACTGCGATTCACGCCGCGCGTAAATATAAATAGATGACTGCGTTGTGTTGCCGTTGCGTTTGTTGTTTGCGTTTGCGATGTACCGTAATACAAGACACGATCAAGCATGTTGAGGAAGGTAGAAGGAGTAAACACGTAATTCGAAAACGATACTTTGTGATGTTTATAATTGAGATGTTTTCGAACCAAACAAAACAACATCAACAATATCAAACTAATGGTAGTTTAACGTAGGCAACTTTATATACACCTAATATGTTTGTAAGCCTAACTAATTTTATTTTATTTATTTCTGAACGTTTTATTTATTATTTATTAATTTATTAATTATTTATTATTTAATTAATTGAGAATTACAATTTAAATTCAATTTTTATTTTGTTTTTAGTGGTTGTACATGTTAAATTCGAGTTTTAATTAAATCAGATTAAATACAAATCCGATTATTTTAAGTACAACTTTAATTCGATATGTAGTAAATTATCAACACTGATCAAATTCGAGCATCGTCATCGCCTCGAAGCGCTGACCTAATTTTTGTCATTAACGAGCATCGCGCCGACGACTAATTTGATTAGGAATCGGCTTGCACATCCCACATGCTGAGTACCTCCGATACATACCTACCTTCAACTACTTACAAGCCATACCCATCCATGTATGAGCGAGTAAAACATGTACGATCTAAGTGCAAGAACTCAACCGAACTCAGCGAACTTATTGGTATTGCATCCCCCCAAAACTGGTGGAGCATCAGCATCAGCATCAGCGAGCGCAAAGTTAATATCTATCGGCAACTTTAATTACCAAGAACATACAAGTTAAGGGGCATGTAATCTCTTCGAGCTCCTGCGGTCTTGGAGACCTTTCCTCATCGTCGGGTGCGAAACCGCGCCGCCCCCGCTGACATTAACGTCGACACCGACGTTCTAGTCCTGCGACCTCAAGCCGACACCCAGCTTTCCAGCAAAAGCCCAGAAAGCGGGAAGCTGCAGTCGCAGGCCTTCGTCAAGAGTGGGTGCGAATGTGTATTGGTTGATAGAGGCGGTTTTCGGTGTGTGGACCTGACTGCCGGCAACTCTGGTGGATCTACTCTATCATATATACCCCCCATTCAATTAACGTCCACATTAATTGCCTGTTTGATTGATGGCGAAATTGCGCTCGTGCCTCACTTCACGTCCACGTCCATGGCCACCTCTACAACCAACTGGCGCGCGTGTTTTTCCGTTTGATTAATGTAAACCGATGAAAAAGGCCCGAGGAGAAGCCTATATAGCGGCGATAGTTTTTAGCCATTTCGAGCGGTGATTTGCCGATCTTCAAACAGCAAATTGCTAAATGGAAGTTGCATGTTTTGTTCGGATCCGGATCGTATTCAATTTGGTCGAGCACTCCACTCAATAATGTATTAAGAGTGAAAGCGAACTAGATTATACTCTCTACTAAAAAGTTTTATTTTGTTTTGGTTTATAAATACCAGTAATTTTCATTTATTTACCAATTTATAGTT